>JAJIYU010007651.1:0-18884 GCA_030144865.1 Tinospora cordifolia | reverse complement strand
TTGTTGCCCATAGCTTTGATGGACTTGTTGCCAAATGGACCCCAAAACTGCAATTTTACGTTTATGTTCACATTTCAATGACATTTGTCAACGAGTTGTGAATATAGAGAAGTTTCCTTCTCTTGAAGATGATATTTCAGAAACCTTATGCATGTTAGAAAGATATTTTCCACCTTCATTTTTTGATGTAATGGTCCATTTAACAATACATTTGGGAAGAGAAGTACAACTTTGTGGGCCAGTTCAATACCGATGGATGTATCCATTCGAAAGGTACATTTTAACACAACTATTTTGATACCGAGTTCAATGTATTATATTTTTATGTTTGCAAATAAAAAAATTATTTTCATGATGACTTTTATTACAGATGTCTGAAGACATTTAAAGGATATGTTAGAAATCGTGCACGACCTGAGGGTTGCTTTGCGAAATGTTACTTATTAGAAGAGTGTATGAAGTTTTGCGGTAGCTATGTAAAACAAGTAGCTGAAATTGACAATCGAGAAGGTCGAAATCAAGAAACTGAAAGTACATCAATCATAGAAGGTCGTACAATTTCTAAAGGAACACCGATAGCATTAACTAATGAAGAATTGGAAGTGGCACATTGTTATGTGTTACTAAATATGACAGAAATTGAACCATATTTGGAGTGAGTATATTTCAATTACTCAAATACTGTAAATAATAATTATTTTCTATATATATATATGTAACATTTTATTTACGCATATATCTATCTATGTATATATGTGTATAATGTAACTTTTTTTTGTTTTTAAATTTGTTTTAGGTTGCACTTGGAACATTTAAAAGAAGAAGATGTTCGTCTAAGACGTAATGAAAGTCTACTTTAAAAAAAAACACATGAAAAGTTTTCCATCTTGGTTGAAAGAAAAAGTAAGATATTGATTGAGTTGCATCATACTTATTATATATGATTCCAAGTACAACTCTAACACTGTATTTATTACTATTGGGCAGATTGCAATATTAAGAAAGACAAGTAATTTATCAAATACATTAAGGTGGCTTGCATATGGTCCAAGACAGCAAGCAATGTCCTATTCAGGATTTCTTATTAATGGTGAAAGATATCACGCAAAAGATGGTGAGAAGTCAACACAAAATAGTGGAGTTTTTATCCAAGCAAAAACTCTATGCCGATCTAGTGTCAAAGATGCTGCACAAGTAGTTGGTAATGTCGATTACTATGGTGTTATCAAAGATATTATTCTATTAGATTATATATCATTTTGAGTTCCTCTATTTAAGTGTGTTTGGCAAGTGTTCCAAATGGCATTGAAGTTAAAGATGGGTTTACATTGGTAAACCTACATCATGGTCAAAACCAACTTGGAAGAGACCCTTTTATTTTAACATCACAAGCAAAAAAAAAAATTTATTCTAGAGAAAATGAATCTTCTAATTGGTACGTTGTTCTAAAGGTGCCTTTACGAGGATTTCATGAGTATGATATAGATAATGAGGACATCAATACATCTACAACACTAAATACTTCAAGTCTTGATAGAAATATTGCTTATGTAGATGAAAAATATGTGAGGCAGGATTGTGAAGGTGTATTAGTGTAAATTTGTTCATATTTTTTAACATTACTTATTAATTGCTTATAATTCCAATTTTTTTTTACTTATGCGTGTCACTTTACTTACTACCTTCTATTAGAGATTAAATGTTTTGTTGTTATGATATTATATTATTCAGACTTGTTGTCTGAGTTATATGATTAGATTATTTTGATGCTTGAAAACTTCGTTATTTTAGCAAATTATTTTTTTATTAGAAGACTATGGCAGAAGAAGGTAATATTTCACAGCAGAAAAAGGAAACGAGGTCCTACGAAAATGAAGACCATATCAGGAGAAAATGGAAAACTCATTGAAGTTGAGTTTAATGAATTTGGTCAACCAATTGGTGAACATTCAGTTGGTTTATCATCTTTCCTAGGACCATTGGTTAGAGAAATTGTACCTGTAACTGTTGATGATTGGAGGTACATTTCTCATGAAATGAAGGATGTTCTATGGGCCTCAGTTCAGGTAATTTGTTATAAAGTTCTTTTTTAAAGATTATTTATGTTATTCACCCATACTATTATAATGATCTTTTGTATATTCTTTATCCATGTTACCCAATTGCAGCAAAGATATTCATTTACTGAAGAATATAAAAAAAAATATGTCTTCGGTGAAATGGGTAGATTGTGGAGGGCATCTAAATCACGGTTAGTTAGCAAAATAAGAAAATGTCAAAGTGAAGAAATAGTAATGAAGATGCAGCCTACAAACATCAAATCTGAGCAAGATTGGAAAGCTTTTATTAAGAAAAAGAATAGTTCAAAATTCAAGGTAAAAGTTATTATGATTTCAAGACATATTCAATTAACTTATTCTTTAAAGTTGAGAGCAAATTTTTGTTATAGGAGAAGAGTGAGAAGTTTAAGCAAATGAGGTCTACGCAATTACCACACACTTGTAGTCAAAAAGGGTATGCGAGGTTGACACATGAAATGGTAATGTTATTTCTTATATTGAACTTATTATTTAAAATGTATTAATTATTTCTTTAAGCAAATTTGTTTGATTTTTCTTTTCTTTTTTTTTGGCAGAAGTCTTAGTGTATAGATCCATCTTCAATCACTAGAGTTGATGTTTGGTCGCGTGCTCATACCAAAAAAATGGAGAACCAAGCAATCTCGAAGTTGCGGCAACAATAGTAGGTTTCTATACTTGATTTATTGTTGAAATTGTAGTTTTCTAGACTATTTGAGATATATATACTTATAAATGAGTTCTTTATAAAATTTAGGAGAATTTGAAAAAATTTGCACAAGACTCAACACTTCCATGTAACACAAGTTTCGAGGGAGATGCTCTATCTAAAGTATTTGGTCCAGATAATTTCGGTCGTGTTAGAGGGTATGGATATGGAGTAACTTCTTCAAAACTTCATATAATATCTTAGAGAGATGATGTCATTTGTCAGATGCAAAAGACAATTCAGTTATTGACTAAGTAGTTGAACAATCAGCAAGATACCATTGAACAATTAAAAAATCAAGTAAGTATTATTATTTTACTTTTACTGTAGATTTCGAATTATGTATTATGCTAACAAAGGTATCATGTATAGGTTTTAAGTCCATCAACTACGAATAACTTTCCATCAACAATACCTTCTTCCTTGGTAATGATATAATGAGAATATGTTACTTTTTATTTTAAATGTAAAAATTGGGAAGATTTTACTTTTAATGTTGTTTTTGTATATTATTGTAGAATGGTAGTTGCAACAAGCACAATCAAAAGTGCAAATTGATAAAGTAGATGACATCATCAACAAATGAAGTTGTTGCTGAAGGGCATTGGTTTACTAACGATTCAGAAGCTCTTCTACATCATGTGCCTCTTGGGCCTGATGCAATAAAATTTTGGGTAGACTCTGTGATCATTCCTGAAGCACACTTGTGGAGACGTACTTCTGATATGGAAACTATACAAGATGCATTGGATACTACGATTGCATGGGCTGCAAACAAAGTCGTCATGGAATGAATGCTATGTGGTAATTTATTTGACCTATAATATGTTTCTCAACATATATATGTTATATATCATTACTATTATGTTTTTCACTATTTTTTTTGTTATAGGTTTTTGGAGCATTAAGATGGGAGATGCAAATGTCATAGATTTTGTTTTTGATTTTTTTTTCCTTTGTTTTTAGGCACACATTTTTTTTTGCTTAAATGAATTAGTTATAAGGGTTTCATTTACTCAAAATAGGTTTTTTTGTTTGCATTTCTTTCAACATTGAACTATTACTTGTTTTTTGTTACTTTTTCAATATATGATCTCTCTTTCTTCACAAAATCTGATTTTTGAATCTTCTCTTTGAATATCTTCTTTCTCAAGCTTCCCATTCGTTCTTCACTACTAAATCTATTTATGGTGTTATTGAATTGAATACATGTGAAGATTTTTCATGAAGCTTTGTTGACAAATGATGGTTATTATGATCATTGCAATTGCTAATTTTGTTACTTTTGCTTTACTTAGAGTTTAATCAGGCACATTTGTGACTAGTGTAAGAACTTCAATAGGAAGAACCTAGTGGTTGGAAAGGTTGAAATGGTGAGTAAGAGGCATTTTTCTAGTTAGAATTGGCAGAGCAATGTGGCTTTCAGCTCCATGTTATTTGGAATGAAGAACTTAGTAAGTGATACAAACTTGCTTTGCTGTAATTTTTCAACAATTTATAGTCTAGTACAAGACCTAGTTTTCCTGTTTGACAAGTCCATCTTTTGAAGTGGCTATACGAACTATAATTTCATATAATTCTACTTCTGGCAGCAGCATGCAATTTGTAGATACTGTCATAGGGAATCAAATCTGATTAATGAAATGAAACCAAAGTTAATGTCAAATATATATATTGGTTATTACATTATGTATAGGGAATTCAAATTGATGGAGTGATGGAAGCTCAGAACCTTAATCTAGAATTGGATGTTCATCATAGATAATCAAACTTATGTCATGAAAGTAATCTATCATGTGTAGCAAGAAAATATGATCATCAGCATATGTTTTATATTTGATTGATAACAAGAAAATATATAATCAAACTTATGTCATGGAAGTAATCTATCATGTGTAGCAAGAAAATATGATCATCAGCATATGTTTTATATTTGATTGATAGCAAGAAAATATATAAGTTTTCTTAAACCAAATTTTATATCTCTTGTATACAGAAGTGGATTATTTTTAATCATTTGTTGACATATGCTTTGAGATATTGATTGTAACCTCTGGATAGCCTTGTAGCATTTTCCTTGTTCTATCCCCTAAACCAACACTGCAAATCTTAAATATTCTAATCATTCTGGCTTTTCATCTATAGTAGAGGAGCAAATTCTATCTTTTATTTTCCTTGCCTTCTTACTGTTTTCTTTTTTCGTCAGTTCTTGGGAATATAAAGGATTTCTTAGCAACCATGGCAAAATCTAACAAAAGATTGCAGCATGATGCAAAGGTTATTCATACAGATTTCCTGAAAATTGAAGCATTAACTACTACTCTAGCTCTTGCAAGAATTGCTCATATGAAGTGCCCTGTTTGTTGGAATGTAGCTAAATTCTGATGCTTAATTATGACATTGAGGTACTTACTGTCAATGAAACTAAATACATTGAAATGGTGAGTTATTGCCTTTGCGATTCAATAGAACATTGACTCCCTAAAATTCAGTGAGTTGTTATCATGTTGTATGTTCAATTCATAGGATTTGCTTCTGGGTGTCGCTAACCTTCACACGCCTAAGGCTATGGCTGCTGCTGAAATTATTGTGGTAACCATGAAATCCTGCTTATATGTAGTGGGGCATGGAAAATTATTAATAGATGATAGTTTTATGTATTAATAAGTAAAGACTCATCAGTCGTCGTTTTGAATTAATTCACGCTATCAGCTTCTTGATTTCATCTTCTTCTTCTTGATTTCAATTTCTAAGATGAGACTGGATGAAGACACAGAACCCTAGATTGAGGAGTCATTGTCACAGCCTTTGGAGCCTCATCACCATTACAGTCTCGATACAAATGTATTAGTTGATCTTTTAATTTCTAGTATATACGTATTTTATTGTTTACATTAATTAACATTCATGTTTTTTTATTTCTTGATCTTCTTCTCAGATGGAAGCCATGGAAGCCACACCTGCAATAGATCATGATCGCGATCAACTTGTAAGTCTCTTTGGCCTCTCTTTTTGATTCCATAACTGTTTTTATTAATCCCTTGTTTCTATTTAGCTTCCTCATTTTTTATTTATTTTCTCAACATGAGAACATGGCGAAAGATCGTCATCTAAACACTTGACATTTCCTTTATTTGTTCTTTTTGTAATTTTTTGCATCATCTTCAAAACAAACTAAATTCTATTGTCTTTTTGATTGTTTTTGTTCATCCGCTTCTCAGGCAGAAGTGTCCCAAAGCACTGCTGCTACACCAATGAATGTTGAGGCACCGTCACCATTATTAGAGCAGTATTCAAAAGACCAACTTGAAGTCCTTACCAGGGTAGTAATTACTATATTGCTCTGTAAAGCACTGCTGCTATAGTGTCCCAAAGCACTGCTGCTACACCAACAGAACCCCCTAATTTTCTTTGTTAATAAAATCTGTATTTTGTCTGTAAGTAGTGTCTAATTGCAGAACTATACAGTTGGCATGTGACTGCTCTCTGCCAAATCATTTTGTGAGTCTAGATGCCTTTTGTAAATCTTTTGTGATCATTAATTCACTATTATTGGTTTCTTGCAGCTTTCGATGCAGCTGGTTATAATTTATTTTTGATTTTATCTCTATTATGCAGAAGAGATGTTGATAGGTCTCTCTCGTGTATATTGGGAAAAAGTGGATGTTAGTTTTCACACCAGCAGGCAAAGATTTGTTGTACACAGCGTAATTAAGGTTTTCTCTCGCAGATTCACCCTCCTGTTCATACATATTAACTGTTCTATGTCAATCACTTATGGCCTATACTTATGTGATATGAAATAACTTTACAATATTAATAACTGTACCGAAGTTCCTCTTTCTCATGCAAATGACGCTTGTACATTATTAATACACAACATTTACCCATGTAGTTTTCAAGCTTAGTATGTTCCTTCTTGTCTATGTTGTATATTTTAAATGTCCATATAGCCTACAAATCTGTAAAACAGAGGCTCAAATCATGCATAACATTAAAGAAGATTATAATGATAATTGCATTATGTGTTCTTTCATCCTTTGTAGGTTTGAAGTAAGTTGCCTTTTGCTTTTGGATAGAAATAGGCCAAACATTTGAACCAAATGGATGATTTTAAAGTTTTGACACATTATTACATGCTTAACTTTTATTTTCTCATTATAGTTTACCTCTTATATGCTAGTGAATTTTAGTGTAAACATCCATATGATCACTTAACATCTCTTTATTAGTTTTCTAAAGAATTTTAAGGCATTCTTCTGGATATAATAATATATAGTTTTAATGAATCAGGAGAATCTTCAAAAAAAAATCTCAAATATTAGGTAGAAAATATCTCTGGGCAAAACATTAGCTATGAGACAATTTCACACTTTTAGAACAACTTTTTCAATGCAGTAAATGTGTTTGAAAAACATGCCTTTTAATTTGAAATCTTGTCTTACCACATGGAAAATTTCCTTTGCTTTTAGATGCGTATGCTTCATGACATTGATTCTGTTAGTACAGCGGTAATATATTGGAACTTATGTTCTTTCTGTTTTGCAGTTAATTTCACCATGTGGGACTCTTACTTTTGGGGAATATTCTAAAATGCTCCTTGACAAGTATTAGCATCGGAAATAGTAAAAGAAAAGAGAAGAGACCTTCTAAAGGTGGAGACCAACTCAAATTTCACAATCGATGATTTTCCTTTTTTTTTTGTTACTATATAAATTTGAGCGTGTTATCAAACACTACAAATAATTAACTTAATGTAATTTTGTAATAATTAATATTTTTAAATAAAGTTATTGTGTTTGAGTTATACTTGTCAAAATGATATTATTTATGATCTTATATATATACATATAGGGAAAAACCTATGGACAAAATGCTATATGTTCTATAATATCACTGCAATTGTGTGAATAAAATGTTATAGCAAACGTTGCAATTGAAAGCATGATATCAAATGATAGCCATTTTAAAATGCTATCAAAGGATACCAAAGGACAGCCAAAGGAAAATGCCATCGAAAGATATCCAAAGATAGCTACGATTAAATGCTATCAAAAGATATCAAACCACGACTATGCAAAAAGGCTATCAAAGTATACATGATAGCTTTTAAAAAATGTTATGAACGGAGTAGCAACAATAGCTGTTTAAAAACACTATCAAAGTATATATTATAGCTTTTAAAAAATGCTATAAAAGGAGTCATAGCTATTTGAAAACGCTATAAACGGAGTACAAACGATAGTTGTTTATAAACGCTTTTACATGATAACATTTGATAGCGTTCTTCATTGTCAATTGCAGTACCAAAAAAACATTGTACATGTCCCAGACTTTCAATAGCATCGGCTGTTACAGTGGGGGAAATAGTGCTATCTATGACTTATGATAGCATGTTTTCCAAGCTATAAAAGGTTTTTTTTTTCTTGTAGTGATCCTATTGTTTACTCATACACTTTATCATGTTTGTTTGTACGCATTGTTGGAATTATTCTTCTTGTGTATTATGTGATGCTTGATGTGTTTGAGATTGTTTGTAAAACAAAAAATAAGACGATAATTTATTAAGAATCTACGTATCGGTGCGATTGTCGAGCTTGAAGCGGATCAAGGTGGCATCTCCTATATGTCACTGCTTGAGATTGTCTAGCCACAAGGCAAATCGTAGGTATTCCCAACCGGAGCTGCCTATGACAGCTCGAAGTCTTTGGGAGACAGTACGATACCATGGTAAGTACGCTCTCTTAGACTGTGATACTGAGACATAACTGATTTTAGATGGTACTTGAAGCCTCTACGTTATGATTAGATTGGATCATAAGGAATACCGAGAGGCATCTCAACCCTCTTCTAGTCTTAGACTATGTAATACCCCATAATTTTTTTAAATAATTTAAAATAAATAAAATAAGTTAAATAAATTACTTTCAAAGATTTTGGATGCAAATTGTGGGTTGGCACATGAAAAATAAAATATATTCGAGATATAATAAAAAAAATTAGGCAAATAAGACCTCAATTTGATAATTAAATGAAAATTACAATTTGGTAGAATTAATTATGAAATTTAAGGAGTTGCTTAAGAAATAAATAGAAATAAAGTATATACACATATTGGCTAATATGTGTATGAATAAGGTGTGTGTTAGCATAATAAATGTTAATACTACATATTATGAGAATATGTACATAGAAAAATTTATATAATTAAATAAAAATGTAGTGTACATGTATTTATTAAAAATAAATAAAGCATTATGTAATTATTAGTGTATAATTACATAAATTATTATCTGAAAATGAAATATGAAATAAATAAAAATACATGAAAATAAAAAATGTAGATTATTTAATTATTAGCATGAAAAATATTAAAGAAATAGAAATATATATATTTAATACAATATTAAATAATTAGAAAGGAAAAAATATTAGCAAATCATCAAAATAGAAGGGAATATACAAGAAAATCAAGTTTTTATCAATTAGAAAGTGTCTAATTGGCAAAATTTTAGATAATAGCAACTTAGAATAGTGATTTTGATATTAGAAGCATGATCCAACGGCCAAAAATGTATAATCCATCCGATCCAGGTCCAACGGCCACGATCAAGACCTTATCGAACGCCCAGGTGCACCGAATCACCACAGATCAAACGGTCTGAAATCAACAAGTTCAATCCAACGATCTAGATTTGAGATATCTCTGATCGATCGCGTCACTCGAGGTCCATCAGACGTTCCAGATCGAGGCGCTCTGAGATGATCGCGAACAAGTATTCCGATCGAGGCAAATTGGACGGACAGAAACAACCGAGGACGATCGGACGACCAGAAAGAGTTTCGTTAATCACGATATGCATGTCTCAAGGAAGATCGGAGGGCTTGGATTAGATTCGTTATCGGTTGATCGCGAATGACACTGTGTTCGAGGATGATCAATGGTCCACAGCGAATTCGTTAATCTTGATCGCGATTCAGTACTGCGCTCGAGGTTGATCAACGGTCCAAATCGAGTTCGTTAATCTCAATCGCGAATGTGCTGCGCTCCAGACTCATCCAACGGTCCACAATTGAGGAGCCTTGATAAATGCTATGATCGAGGATATCTAACAGTTAGGAGCCGAGACAATGATCGTTATCTGATGCTGCGATCGAGGATTATCAACGTGCCAGATTAAATGCTCCGAAATCAAACCGAAAAATTAACAAAAAATCTGAGAAAATCATTTAAAAATCTAAAAATTGGTTTCTAAATTCCCAAAAATTTCCAAAAAAATTACTTGTTAATCTCCTATGCTTGGGGGACACGAAATTTTGAAGAATTGGCAAGTTTCTCATAAGATGACACCCCAAACTTGCCATTCTCTACCCTTTTGAACTCTATATAAACACCCCCCATGCTCACAATTCATCTTATCCCAAGAAACAAGAGTTGAATTGTCATCTTGTTCTCTAAGCCTTCTTCTTGGCAGTCCCCTTAGTTCTTGAGTGATCTTGAACTATTCTTGAGTGTTCTTGAGTGTTTGGAAGTCTTGAAGCAACGGAACTCTGCCGGATTTCAGAGGCATATAGAAGAAACATTTTTAAGGTGGAAGTGATTTCTCTTACACCCCTTTTTCTTATTCAAAGTTCTAGCATGTTCATTGTGTGTATGTTTTTAAAATCAAAAGTTTTAGTTCTAGCATTCTAAAATATTTTTCAATTTTAGATTTGATTCATACTTGAATTTATGCATGCATATTAATCATGTCATGCCTAGTATCACGTTTAGGTTTTATTTCAATATGTGATGCATGATTTTGAATGTTCCATGATTGAATTTTCAGTTTGATTATATGCTGTATTTATTTATTTTAGTTTTATGTTCTAAAATTTATTTTATGATTCTAGAATACGTGACTTAACAAAGATGATGGTGATAATAACCACGTACCATCATAGCACACATGTGGGTTGCTATGGATGTTCTTTTCATATAATTAGTTCATATGGGTTTAAGACCAAAGTACTTGGTTGGTGGGTAATGTCCCTTGAAGTCCAAAAGTCTAATAAAATTGACTAAGAAAAGTCATATTTCACTCTAAAGAGGTACTTTGTTAAGAACATCAAGGGCTTCAAAAATCCTTTTGGTCTAAAATCTCAACTTTAAACAAATGGATGTTTGAAATGCCTAATGTATGCAAGTGTTTGAATTATGGATGTGCTAATTGTTTTGAGTTTGAAAAATGGTTGTTTGATAAAGATCCACTGAGCTATGTGTTCACCCCTTCCTCTCTTATTTTTCAGGAAATTAAATTATGAAAATATGGAAATTGAATATTTTATTTAGCAAGTTTCTATTTTCCTTTTTATGTAAGGGCTTGTTGCCCAGTTTTGATTAAGACTTTCGCTGAAAGTTAGTAATTCTATTTTGAGATTATTGATCAACGATGTACTAGTTTACATTACAAAGTTATGTACTTTCTTTTATTAATAAAGAAGTTGAATTTTTCTTTACCTTTAATTGTCTTAATTTTATTAAATGTGAATTTGTACCATTGAACTAATTCTAAGGTATGTGGTATTGAAAAATAGAAAGTCAAGTGTGTGTCACTTGTAAAGCAACATGACCCAACCCGCCAATTGGTTAAGTCTACTGTCGAATAATGGTGGTTGTCCAAAACTCAAGGAATGTGGGGGTTGGGGTGTTACATACTACAACTAAAACAAATGAATGTTTGAAATACCTAATGTTTGAAAGTGTTTGTAATGTTTTGGATTGAATCTGTATAATGTCAGTGATGTGTAAGAACGATCCACTGGGCTTTCGAGCTCACTCCCACTTTATTTTTCAGGTACACATGGACGTAGAGTATGGTAATTTACATCTGAAGACTTGCACTTTAATTAGACACCTCATTGGGGAGGTAGTCCGAGATAGGAGACATTGGAAATGGTATTTTGTTTATTCTACTGAAATGATTTCCATGTATTTACTTGATTTTAAATTCAATTTAACCAGAATTGCAAACAATATTATTTGTTTACCATTTTTATTTTGATGCACATTTTAAAGTAATTCCGCTGCAGTATTTATGATTTATATTGAGAAATTCAGTGAACGTATTGAAAAATTATTTTGATCTTTTGTTTTGTATAAAACATCTGTATAGACATTAACTTGAAAACTAATGGTTCTGAACTTAATTTTGAAGAAAAAGATTTCTGACAGAAAAAAAATTTTAAAAGCATCTTGATTTTCATCAGGCGATGATCCACACGTGAGACAACACGTGGCAGGAGTTCCGGTTGAAAATTGGGGTGTTATAGGCCATTGTGTCGGTTAGGCCACCCTTTGGCCTAGAAAAGGGGTCCCAACAATTTAACCACCACACTTTGTTAAAAGTTTTGATGAAAGAACATGAACCAAGGGAAGGTAAGATTAGCAAGCACATGCTTGCTGCAATCAACACACATTGAATTCTTGGGCAAGAACTATATTATAGATGGGTTAGACAACACACTAAACAATGTCATCAACGTAGCATGTTTCCAACAGTCATAATTTAACAACCAAAACCATACATTCATAGTTCACTCCAACAAAACTTAGCAAAACTAGGTCAGGCACACACATCCTAACTAGGACAAAGCACACAAATTTTAGGGTGTTAGCATCTCTACAATGCTCTTTTATCAAAGGTTGTCCATAGGTAGGTCTAATCAAGTCTAAAGTTACTTTAACAAATGTGATTATCTAGCCTAATTTAAAAAACTTTAAAACAAAAAAAAGAGAAAAAAAAAACTGAAATGTTACAATTCATGTTACAAAATAAAATAACAACTCTGAAAACTAAACTTATTCTCAAAATGACTAGAAATAAAATAACCTAAAATAAGTAAAACAATTGTTGGGTCGCTTCTCAACGAGCATTTTGCTTAAATTCTTCAACGAACTTCTTTAGCATACTCAAAACATGTATGTTTACTTATGATATTCAATATCCTCTCGCCTTCCTCCTTATTCCACTGTCTGGAAGAGTTGCCATACTTGTCAACTAATCCCACCACTATATATATATATATATATATATATATGTATATATATATATATATACGAAGATCAATTGGCACATTGCCCTCCAATGTGCCACCGAAATGCTGCTAGAAAATTATTTTGTGCTCTCTAAATATTTATGTAGTTGTCTTCGAGCTCAACCATGTCGCATTGAACATTATCAATACCTCCATAACGTTCCCTTGAAGCCTTGAGCTAAAGAATGCTCAAACTCAATCCATACTCCTAAACTTCCAAACATTCAGCCACTTCAATAGGCCCCATTCCTTACAAAACAAATCCATAATTGTCTCTACAACCACTGGCTCAACTACAACATGCATGATGAGCATATATGCCTCATTTTGTTGCTTGGCCTTATCACTTATACAACATTCAACTGTCTTGGGACCTATTTTAAGGCCTCATGGTTGTTGTATATGTAGCATTTGAAATATTCAATTACCATG
The DNA here is from genome assembly GCA_030144865.1 of Tinospora cordifolia. Taxonomy (NCBI): domain Eukaryota; kingdom Viridiplantae; phylum Streptophyta; class Magnoliopsida; order Ranunculales; family Menispermaceae; genus Tinospora; species Tinospora cordifolia. The sequence goes on along the minus strand of JAJIYU010007651.1, from coordinate 5,588 downwards.
GTGACGGTGTCTCGTGAAAACATGGATCAACCTCTTTTTTCTCTTTTTCATCACTCAATGAATTATCACTTTCAGGGAAGGAAGTTATTCTTGTGGTACGGCATTTACATGTGAAATAATTTGTTGAGATACCCATTTACAACATTCCTCATTCTTGAATCTATCATTGTTGAGTTTCTCTTCTCAACTTGATTGTAGGAATCTGCTTGATGTTGCTACTTAGTTATTTCATGAGTATGCCATATTGGGCTCAATCATACTGCGATTTATGTTCATATAATCAACGAAAAAGTCTTCCAGGGAGTGTTTCCTCTCTTTTTGCATCGGTTTGTATGATTGAGGTTGCATGTATCCATTGTCAATGATCCTCACAGAGACACCGTCCATATATTACTTGAAAATCACTCGGGGGTATTGGTGTGGTAGTGACCAACTACCCCAATACTCTTGAAGCCCATAATTTTCCTGTATACTGATTTTGCATTCTTGGATTAGCTTCCTGATATCCACTTTTTGTAGGTCTCATGTCCCCCATGTTTACTCTCTAAATTCTCTTGCTTGAGTCAAATTAATGATGTCGTACTTTCTTAAAAAAAATCAACTTACTCGTCATTTTCTTGAAGAATGAAGGGATCCTTATCGTATGCCATGAGCTTTTTTTGTTAAAAAAAAAAAAAAAAAAAATTGCACACGAAAATAAGAAAAAGAATTCTTAAAGGAATTAATTAAAATAAATACCTAAATTATGATCAAAATCTCTTTTAATTGAATTTTTTTTTAAATAAAAAAGAAAATTTGACATCATTCCTTAACAAGTAGTAATATCATATTTTCAAGTAGTAATATCATATTTTCAAGTAAACAAGGTGTCAAGTAATGATTTAAAATCGATTAATATACCAAAGATCATCCTCAAGGAATGATATTTTTACAAATTAATGCCTAATTCTATAATAATTTATAATTTTATTCAGGTGGTCAAAATGAGATGAAATAATAAATGAAGATATCAAAGAGTAATAACAAAGTAAAATAAGCAAACAAATCAATAACATATTTGTCCAAAGATTCAATTTTATATAATTTGTAATTGAGCATTAATTTAAAAAATATGGCGAACTAAACCTAACTATTAAAAATCAAGTGATTTAAATTATTATATATTTTAATTAACATTAGTTTCATAAACTTATTAAAATGCATTTAGAGTCCCTTTAATGATTAAACTACTCAAGAGTTTAATTTCAATGTTACTTCGTCAACTCATTAAACTTTAATTTATTAGATTTTCTTTTATAATAGTTAGATCATATTGTATAAGACTCATAATCACATTAATATATCATTTGAATTATTTATAATACATAATTTATAAATAAATATATATATATATATATATATATATATATACTTTTCATAATACATATAATTTAAAGGTATTAACAATTAAATAAAAATTGTATGTAATCATTTAAATTTTAAAATTATATTTTATCAGTTTCAAATTTATATTTTTAAAGTAATTAATATATTTATTTTTAAGATATCCGTGAATAATAAAAAATAAACAAATGATGAGTCGTTGCGAATTTATCAAATGCTCAACGCGTTTGAGAATGTTGGCTAAACACCGCCCACCAAACGCTAAGCAACTTGGCGCTTAATCAGTGTTGGACATCCCTTGCAAGAAATGCCCAATTAAAAGTGATTCAAAATATGTTAGGATATTATTACAAACATTTTTCTAAGAGCTTTTTTTGTCAACCTTTTCCTAAACACCTTGAGTAGCATAAAAACCCACTTTCACCCCTTATTTAATCTTACCTTCATTCAAAAATCAATTTAAAAAAAAAAAAGAAAGAAAGAAAATTGTTGAGGACGAGGGTTTGTATAGTAAATAAATTTAATTTTAGCAATGATAAATTAATTCTTGTAGTTGTTTATTTATATACAATTTTAATATTTATAATAATTAAATAAATAAATAGATATCTTAAAATATATGTATTATTTATTTATAACAATTATTTAAAATTAATTTAACAGTTTATTTTTAAAAATTTGTGCGTTGCCACGCCTATGTTTGCCGTCCTTATAGCCGAAAGGCAACAAAGAGAATTAATTTAAAGAGGGAGAGAGACAGAGAGAATAAGGTCTTTTTTTTTTCTTTTTTTTTTTTCAGTAGACAGAGAGAATAAGGTCAGCAGCCTACTTTTTGACGCGACCACGTGCCACACTCTCTTTAATCGAAAAATAAAATAAAAAAATAATAGTAACCAACTCTCCTAAGTTTCTATTAAAAAATAATAAAAATAAGATCTTTTCCGCAGGGTTGTCTCTCTTCACGTTTCTCTACCTCCGGCCTTAAGTTTTCTCTCTCACGGTTTCGCTGACGAATCCAACGCTTATAAAAAAGGTAAGATCTCTCCTTTGGCTTCCGTTCAAATCACTGATCTCGGCAAACAAATATTTCGGTTCGGAGGTGAAGTATTTCATTTACAAGTGTCGTGATGTTTGATTGGAAATAATTAACGTGCTATCTGTTTGTGAATTCCCATTCCATGTAGACGAAGAAATAACATTTATTTTTTTTATTTCTGTACGGTTTCAGATTGTTTTTGTTGCCTTCAAGTTTTGAAGACTCTGTATAATCTGTAAGTGAGTACTTCGGATCCAAGTAGCAAGCGGGTAAAATGGCAAATCAGAGCACCCACCGAATGTTCGACGGAATTACATCAGATTATGATCTAGAACAAGCATTGAAGGCCTTCGATGCTACAAAAGCGGGTGTTAGAGAACTTGTAGAGGCCGGCATAACAAGGATCCCACGAATATTTATCAATCCACCGGATGATGCCATTCCGGTTATAGACATCGAAGGCCTTAACATGGAGAATGACGATACTAACCGGATGGAGATCATTAATCAAGTCCGAAGTGCAGCTGAGAAGTGGGGTTTCTTTCAAGTGGTGAATCATGGGATCCCTTTTAAACTGTTAGATGACATGCTTGAACGAGTTCGTACGTTTAATGAGCAACCAAAAGAGGAGAAAAGTAAATTTTATACGAGGGACGGAATGAAAAAGGTGGTATACAATAGCTTCTTTGACATGAATAGAAAAGCTATATATTGGAGGGACACTATCTCTTTCATGGCGGCTCCTAGTTCTCCTGATCCCAGCGAGATGCCTGTGCAATTCAGGTGTGCTATCCGACACCACTTCTCTTATTAGTTTTTCTAAACAACTTCACAAGTTTCTTATGTAGATACTTCATTTGTTTCAGTATGATATCATGGAATTGTTAGTTTTAATTAGTTTCCTCTACCACCAATTACGAGGCCATGGCCTGTGGCTATCTATCCTAAGTAAATAGTTTTCCTTCTTCCTGTTTATTTTTTCTAGAAACTAATTCTAACCTACCTCACAAATTGCAAGATATTGTCTACCCTGCGGTCCTCCAAGTTGTCATTAGGCCTGTAAGCACCTATGCTTTGTATGTAGAGCGTACTATAATGGCCAGTCATAGGAGTTTTGTTTTAAAAGGCCTGTTGTTGAGGGTTGAGACTTTTTTTTCCGTTTTAGATTGGAAGAATTCATAGTCAATAATGTGGAATTACGTATTTGAGTTGAATCCATCAACGTCTATCAATGTGGCCACTTTAACCAATAATATTAATCCTTGATATGATTGATTTTCAGAGATATACTAATGGATTACTCCGATTATGTTATGGACTTGGGGAAAGAATTGCTTCAGTTGCTATCAGAGGCTCTTGGGCTTGGAAAAGAACATCTAATTGACATGGGATGCATGGAGGTGCTCTACATTGGTTGTCACTACTATCCATCATGCCCAACACCTGAGCTCACTATAGGAACTCCCAGGCATTCTGATAGAGGGTTCCTTACCATCCTCCAACAAGACCAGATCGGTGGCTTGCAAGTTCTTCATCAAGGCAAATGGATTGATGTTCCTCCCATAGATGGAGCTCTGATAATAAACATTGGGGATCTTATACAGGCAAGTCTGCTTCCCTTCTGCCAGATATTTTTTACCGTTTTATATTCTCTTAAAATTCTATTGTATGAATATATTACAAAGCGCCAGATAACTCATCTGGCAGCTTTTCGTAATTAATATGATGTTATCTAGTTTCATTTCCAAAAAAAAAAAAAAAAAATTACAAAGCATCATTTCTGAAAGAATAATGAAAAGCTTTATCCCAACCTTAAGGAGTTATTTTCATAAATTCTATTATTTTACTCTGTTTTATCAAGGGCTAAATTGCCATGTAAATTATGTTAGTTATATCATTATTAACATTTTTTTTTTCTATAGATGTTGTTTAAGTTTACATTATTGTGGGTCCTCCTCTACCTTCTTCATTGTGTTGGATTATTAATGGTTTGCTCTTCCTAACTAACACATCTATATTGTGCTTTCGCATGTTCTATCTCCAACTTGTCTATTGCACAGGTTCTCTCAAATGATAGGTTTAAAAGCGTTGAACACAGGGTCTTGGCCAGCCGTGTTGGTCCAAGAATGTCCGTTGGATCATTTTTAACGGTTTGTACAGACATCTACAAGGATATATGATCAGGGATTACCTGTTAAGGAGCTAGTATCAGAAGGGAGGGATTACCTGTTAAGGAGCTAGTATCAGAAGGGAGTCGTCGTTGATACAGATCTTGGACCTTTTTATTCCAATACAATTGTCCACTTTTGATCAAAGTGATTCTTGTACATTGTAAGCTTATGGTTAGTATGGGGGTGATGTTAGTCTGTTTTAAATGGCTCACTCCTGAAAATTTGTTGTTGTGGTTCTTATTTGAAGAAGTCTATATATATGTATTTCCTCTTGGTTATAACATCAAGGAGGAATCATGTAGGCAAGGATGTAAGTTGGAAGGTTAATTCAAGTCCATTCATGGCTTCAAATTAAGAAGCTCTAGACGTTGGTATTATAAGTTTTCTACTTTCTTGCAATTCGGTTTTACCCAATCGAACTAGAGGTTGGTATGGAGTTTACAACCAAAATCATCATCATTTCAACTAAGTAAAAACTTTACAATCAAAATCACTTTAGATTGCATTGAATTACATGTTAGCACCATATTAATGTGTTGCATAATAATGTAAATCAATCAATAAATAATAGAACTTATATAGAAGTACAAGCTTGAGTTGAGACCTAATAGCAAGCCCAGTGTAGAAAATGTGAAGAAAAAATAAAAAACATGCAAAGCTTACTTCAAACCTTATATCTCTAAGGCAACTTTAACTTGTTTAGAACATCTTTAATGCAATAATATATTAGAGAAAATTGGTGTAACATAATATAGGGGCTTTAAACTAAAAAAATATTTTTTTCAATATTGCTATCTGTTTTTCCTATGAGGTTGAAATGAAAAATTGAAGTTACGTATATGACCCTCTATATTTAGAGGGTTTAATAGACAAGTAATGGAGCCGTAACATTAAAAACTTTATTCTTTAAACTTGAAAAAATAAAAAGACAGTGAGTGTAAAATTCAAGATTATAAAAAATAAGAGTAATTTATAGTTGCATTGAAGATTTTTTTTTT
>JAJIYU010007650.1:0-18941 GCA_030144865.1 Tinospora cordifolia | reverse complement strand
AAGGCATGTGGTATTGAAAAATAGAAAGTCAAGTGTGTGTCACTTGTAAAGTAACACCGGCCCAACCCGCCAATTGGTTAAGTCCACTGTCAAATAATGGTGGTTGTCCAAAACTCAAAGAATGTGGGGGTTGGGGTGTTACATGACCTCGCTGGGAGATTGTCACAATTTTTTTAGTTTTCTTTGAGTTTACCGTTGTACCATTTTGCTGTAAATAATATTTTAGTGTTTAAATTGAACTGGGCATGTGCCCTCTTTATCTTGAACTGTTTCACATGTAAATTAAATATTTTGGAACTTGGCCCATTGGGCCAGGTTTTATCTTCACACTATGCTTTGAAAAATGAATTCGAAATGGTATTCCGCTGCAAAGTATTTTACTTGTCAAAAATGAATTCAATATGGATTTTTGAACGAATTGAATTCCGCTGCATATATTTTTAATGAATTTCACATCTACTGAAAAGAACGAGTATTTTGATGGTCGCTGCACATTCTAGTTTTTGACTTCATAACCTACTTAAAAGAACGGTTTGAAACATGAGATTGAAAGAGAAAGAGAAACGAACCACATGGCCTTTGGCTCTCGGTTAAACGACCAGATGACCCGGCATCTTCCGTTGAACGAACGAACGGGAGCGCGCCATCTCAGCACGTGGCCCCGCAACGGATCGTTGCAATAGAGACAGTGACGGATACCAGGAGCCGGGGTGTCACAGTTGTTTGTAACATGGCGCTTCCCCCGTGTAGCTCACACCAACTAGTTTTCAGTTTTGAAGGGCGTAATTTACTAAAATGTCCTCGAACCCAAATAATCGGCACTTTATCATCACATGCAAAGTGTAACATCAATCATCTTGGGCCACTAAAAGGTGGCACATTACTTTATATTATTCTTTCTATCTTTTTGATGTCCCAACTCTCTGAGACTTCCTGTGTCATGTTATCTCAAGTAGATTTCACACAAAACACTTTGAAATCATTAAATGAAATAAATCAATATTATTATTTGGAAATAAAATTTAATATCCAAGGGTGCAAGGACCTTTTATTTCAATGAAACATCTTTAATAGGAACAAAGGAAACAAGGGCCAACATGCTCGACTTGAAACAAAATTATGAAACTAGAAAAGAAAACTCTAAAAGTAATCAATGCAGCCTCTGATTCTTAGTTTCCTTAAATGTTAGAAAAAATGGGTGAGCTCAAGAGCCTAGTGGATCATCTTTAATATTTAAATTATTATTTCAATCAAATAAAACATAAATATAAAACACTTGCATAGATTAGGTGATTCAAACAGTTCATTGTGATAAGTTGACGTTAAGACCGAAAGAAATCTGCTTCACTGTTCCAAATTCTAAGGAAGAGGTCAATCCAAACACTCAAACCCATCATCAGTGAAGTGGGGTCAATCCAAACTCTTAGTTCCAATTCAAATAATCAAAATAACTGGCAAGTCAGGTTCGGGTTGTAACACTTACGACGAAATTCATCACCGTGCTGGTATGCAGTTATAATTTTTATTAATCTTTCTTTAGAGACAAATCACATTAATACATATTGAATTAGATAAATAAACATGTAAGCATCATAACATGGTGGTCATCATTCATAGCAATCTTAAGCATGTCAATAGGGCATTCATTGATCTTGATATCATGTATTTTACACATGCATCAACATTTATCATATCTCTCAAGGCATGCATATTTCAAATCATAACATGTAGATTCATGGCATATTCTTAGGCTAAGGAAGCATACAAGCATACCTTATTTGAATCAAAATAATAAGTTAAAATTTAGAAATCATCTCCACCTTTAACTTGATTCCTTCTTGTCCATATACCAGTGTTACGATCCTTCTTGAGCCTTCAACCTTAAAGATTAAGATTCAATACATTATTTTTGATGATTATGAAATTTCTAACATTCTTGAATCATATTCTAATGATCCCTTATCCTATATGGCATATAATGTGAAAGGAAATCATGTTAGACAAGTCTTAATGGGGTTTTGGTTTTGTGTACCATGGTAGAGGAGTGGATTATCGTAATAACTAGAACGCACAAGTGAGAAACAGGAAGTGTAGAGGCACTATCGCGCTAGGCTACTGCGGTAACCAGTGGGATTTACAGATGTAGGGTCGCATTACTGTAGTACTCTACCACATTAACCAAAGGAGTTCTTAAAAAAAATAATGACATTACTACAGTAGGCTACCATGGTAATAAGAGGAATATGTAGAAATAGAGGAAGATGAAGGCATTACAACAGTAGTAGTGATCACTACTATGGTAACCAATACAAAGACTTGATTTTTATGCATGTTTCTCCCATCCCTTATTCTCCTACAACCTTGGCATCTTAACTTCAGATTCTAGACCATGAATCATGCAATTGGGACTTAAATGAGGGCATTATACCTTCTTTGATTCGTTGAATCCACTGATTTCTCCAAAAGAATGCCTAGCAGCATGTTCTTGCTACTGTGATGCAGTATTCTGAGTCTTCCTCCTTCCTACTGGTATGGTTGCTGTGTAGAAAAACTAGGGAACAAAAGAGTTCCAAGAAAAAGGCTAGGAGAGCAAGAAGAGAAGTGATTCACACTTGCTTTAGTGAAGAGAATGGGGTGCTCATGCTGGGTTTATATAGAGTTCAATAAGAGTGAGTTTAGTCAGTTCCTGGGGTTGTTTCCTTGGTAGGAATCTTTCCTAACTCCTTTCCATTTTATTTTATTTGTCTTCTATGTACAAGTATTAGCAACTGCTGATTTTAGAAGTTGCTCACATGTTATAAACTTTCTATAGTTGCTTTGGAAACTTTTTATAATCTTTTTCACACAAGTTTCCTTCGTATTACTGTGGTAGTGAGAAGACACTACCGCAGTAACTAGAATACAATGCTTTTATTGGATTTTCTAGGCAGGAACACACTATCATGGTAGGGGATTCATTACTGTGGTAACCAGTGAGTTGACACCGTACAAGTATTTGTGTTTTGTTTTAGTTTGCCTATCCTTTATACATTGAATTGTACATCTTTTGAAAATAACTATTTTCATGGTTTTCTCCAAGTTTACTTTATTTGAATTTATTTAATTATTTAACAACATTCTAGGGTATTACATTATCTTTGACCTAAAAATAGGGTAGAATTGTGAGTTCAAGCCACATAATAAATGTAATAATTCAGATAGGTGAATTGCCACACAAATGCTAAAGAACTCGCATTAGACAAGAAAATTAGATCTTGTGAAAATAGCATATAAGGTGGGCATGATGATGCTTCCAGTCTCTCTCAAATTTAGTTGCATATATTACAATTATAATTAATGAGAAGTGACGCCTAGAGAAATATACCGATTGAGCCTTGCATGCTCATATGTTGAAGTATGGTTGAGTTATGATATTTATGTGCATGGATTCCTATTGTGATGTATGAATAGTTTCATGATAAATACATAACTTGTATGTATCCATCATAGACCTTAGAATGTAACTGCCTTGTTAAGGGTGTAAAGTCTAATATGAATGCTATCATTAAGGCTACTTGATGCATAAGAATGCTTATAAGGACACACTATAGATAGTTTAGAACAATGCATTTTCATTTAGAATTGTGCATAAAGTGATGTATAGTATGGTAAATGATTGAATAATTATGACATGACGTATGATTAGTTATTTCTTATGCATGTTGTAAAATAAAGCTGACCACACCTAAGAAATAAAAATTAAAATAAGAATCCACAGCCTTGGGTGGTTGACCATTGGGTGTCATTGGTAGTCCACAAGATAATGTTTCTCAATGGAGATGGACACAATTTGTTTTTATGAGATTTTAGAGAAAAGAAACAATGATTTAAAATGAATTTTGAATGAGAAATGATCTTTGAACAATGAGAAGATACTAGAATTGTGTCACACATACGTGATAGGGTATTCTAGAGAAAGGAGAGTCCCTAGGGTGGCACAACTTAGTGACCAAAACACAAGTGTTGCTCTTTATGGGGGCATTGGGTTTAGAGGGCGTACTAGGATTACCTAGGGTTGGCCACCCTACTAGTGACCGACAATAAACAAAAATCATTGTTTGAACGCCTAATATGGTGAAAGTGTGTGTATGATTGTTGTATGTGTTGATTGAATTAATGATATATAGTAGACATGGATGACCCATTAAGCTCATAGAGCTTACTCCCTCCTTATTTTCAAATGTAGGTACACTAGAAATGAAAATTCTATGATCAAGTCTAATTTTAGTCAACATGAATTGCATTGATTTCTTAATCTTGACATAGAGATTTTTTAGTACGCCCTAATAGAAAGGGCATGGAATTAGATAAGGCTCACTTGGAAAGGAATCCCTCGGATGTTGACAAAATGTAGTGGTAAAACAATATTTTGGGAAATTAATGAAAATATGATTGTTTATTTCCTCTCGAAAAGATCTGAAATGTTGTGAACTTAATTGGAACTAGCCAATTTTCTAATAAACTAAAAAGATAAAATGAGAAGAAAATGAGTTAAGATAAAAGAAAGAAGATAATGTAATGACCTTCCCTTCTAGGTTCTCGACGGTTTTCAAAAGATGTTTTAAAATTTACTATGATCACACGTTTTCCATTGTAAGGTTAGGTTTTAAATTAAATGAAGTTTTAAAACAATTTCAAGAGACAAAACGACCAAAATTCACAAGGACTTAGGAAGGGGGGTTACAAGGAGAATATATTTTGTCACAATCAATGCCAAGCTTTTGTAAAAAAAAAAACTGTAATACCCTAGAATTTTATTTGGTAATTAGATCAAATAAAAAATAAAATAAAATAATTAATTTAAATAAAATAAACTTTGAGAAAACCATGGAAATAATAATGTAAAATATATACAATTAAATGTATATAGGGGTTAGTAAACTTGCAATTATACATGAAAATTTGCACAAAATGGTGTTCTAGTTAACATGGTAATGAAACCTACTATTGTAGTAGTGTGTGATTTGCCCAAAAGAACCATTAATTATGCTGTGTTCTAGTTACCAAAGAATACATTCGATTATCGTGGTAATATGTTGTAACACCTACGAATTTTGTACGATTTTCAAATAAAATAGTTCGTTTCTAGATATAAACTATGTATACTCCAAAATATTAAAAAAGTTAAATTAATAAAAAATCCTTGATATCCGAAAATAAATAATAATAATAATAAAACACACACACACACACAGATATATATTTATATATGGATATATGAATTAGATGAGTGCAAGTATAAAAATAATTGTTATGGTGGTAATAATAATAATAATAATATTATTATTATTATTATATAATATGTGTATGGATAATATGTGGGTGCTAAAATAATATCATATTATAAGAGTATAGAAATATATACATAATAGAATGTAAGTGTAAATGTTTAAATAAAAATGTTGTATGCTTATATTTATCTAATGTAAGTATAACATTATATAAGGATGAATCTATTACATAAATAACTGTATGTATAATAGTATGAAATTATAGAAATGAAAATTGTAACATTTATTTATAACATTGTATAAGATATATGTATATGTAGTTATTTATTAGTCAAATTATTTAATAAATTGTGATTAGCAAATTTATATAACAAGTTTGTATAAAATTTAGCAAGTTCCCTTTTAATTAAAAACAAAGGGTTATATTTCTAGTTGATTATTAACTATTTATTTTAATTATCCATAAATTTTCAAAAAAAATATACATCTTTCTAAATACCGTTTAAATCACAATTTTATCATAAAAAAATGAATATATATATTTAGATAATCGTACATATATATATATATATATATATTAACAAAATAGGCACGCACAAGTTTGGCGAAATCCATGAACTTGCGCGCCCGTGTGCAGGAGCCGCACGATTTCAGTAATTTGGCCGCACGATTTCATCGTGCGGCCAGGATTGACGGATCAAAACAAAAAAAATAGAGAAAAACTGAGAAATAATGAGAAAAAACCAAAAAAAGGAAGAAAAATTCGAAGAAAATTCAAAAAAAATCCCTAAAAGATCCATTATTTGAATTGAGCCGCCAAAACCCAAGAAAATAGAAATTTTTCTATTTGAAAAATGCCCAAAGTTACTAATTTTCACTCCCCTAAACTCTATATAAACGACTCTTGGTGCTCTCATTCTTTTCATCCCAAATCAAGAGCATACCAGTCCCTTTTGACTCTCTCTGTCCTTCTTATTGGCAATCCCCTCAGTTCTTGAGTAATCTTGAACTATTCTTGGGTGTTCTTGAGAGTTTTTAAGTGTTTAGAAGCTTTGGAGTAACGAAACTCTGTCGGATTTCAGAAGTATGCATAAGAGATTTATTTCTAAGGTGGAAGTGATTTCTCAAACCCCTATTCTACTACTACTTCAGTTTAATACCATGTTCATGTATATTTAATTTTTGTTTGGTATGTTTATTATGTTTGAATAACATGACTTATTTATTTATTTTTTTAAGATATGTTTCAGATTCGCATGTATAGCACGAAATCATGTCATTATTTGATTATACATGTTTAGATTTATTTAAAAAAAAACATGATGCATAGTCATTATTTGATTATACATGTTTAGATTTATTTAAAAAAAAACATGATGCATACTAAGTGTTTGCTTTCATGTTTTGAATGTTTATATGTTGAATTTATTTTTATTTATTCTTGAGCATGATTTATTTATGATCCATGATTATGAGATTAAGAACTATGTACTGTCATAGTGAACATGAAGGTCACCATAGGTGTTCTTTACATGTAATAATTCACATAGGTGACGTCCCAAAATACTTGGAATATGGGTTAGGCCCTAAGTCCAATGAAATTTGACAAGAAAATGCATTTTCACTCAAGGGAGGTATTTTGATAAAGAATATCAAGGGCTTTGAAACCCTTTCAGTCTAATTTACAACTATAAACAAAATATTGTTTGAAACGCCTAATGATTTATAAGTGTTTGAATTTGAATGTGTTATTAATGTTGAATTAGTAATTTAGTGGTTTTGAAAAAGATCCACTGGGCTATGTGCTCACCCCTTCCTTCTATTTTTTCAGGAAATTGAATCTCACAAAGACTATGAGTATTAGTTAATTTTTTTTTATGATTTAGAAAGTTTCTAATTTCTATGTGAGGGTGTGTTGCCCAAGTTTTGAATTTTCTACTGTAATAGTTTTTCTTCAAGATTGAATTATGTAATCAATTTTATTTAATTAATAGAGTTATGAATTTCTTTTATTTCTTGTATTATTGCCTTATTAAATTCCTAAATTTGAGTTATGTACTCATAAATACAAATAAGGCATAAAATAATTGAAATAGAAAATCAAGTTATGTACTTGTAAAGTAACACCAACCCGACTAGCCTTGTGGTAAAGTCCAAATTAAAAGTCTTGGGGGCTGGGGTGTTACAAGGATGGTATCAGAGCCTAGGTTTTAGGTGCTTTGGGCTAAAAATAGAAGGTTAAGCCTAAAACATGTGTTGTTGGGCTAGAATTAGAAAGTCAAACATTAGTTGCTTGACAAGAATTAGAAACCCAAAAAGAGTTGAAGAACACTCTTATTTTCTATAAAAGAAAATTAGAAGGTGGAAAATTAGGGCAAAAAAGTGAATAGAAGTCGAAAAAGATGCTAAATGCGGTATCTTGACTAGACAAAGTTTGTGAGTCAACTAGATTGAACCCTTGGTCCTGGAAAAAGACCTTAGGTAGAAACATGGTGTAGCCATGGGTAGCACAGTGGATCAAAAGCATAAATTTCTAGGACAGGCTAGAAATGAAAACTGGTGTGAAAATAGAAAATTGTTTGATCAGGACACAAGACCGGGAAGCTTCTGTATCTTTTGGTTTCTATGTAGTATGGGATGCATAGGAATTCGGGGGAGTGGAGGAAGCCTGGACTTGGAGAATGATGGACCATGTGTGGTGAATGATTGGTAACTCTTGCATAACAAGTTTCTCTATGCTTGCTGGTATGGGATGGTAGAATATAGTGGGCTCAGGAACCTTAGTTATCGAGCAATTTGTGAAATTGTTTGGGTGCGACTCTATTATGGGTGAAAGCCTAAGTAGAAGGGTATAGTGGTATAAGACACTTGAACCTGAAAGCTTAGGTGGAAGCTTAGAACCCTGTTGTACTAGCTTGTTTATATGATTGTGTGATATGCATGCTTTATTGCTTATTTGCTTTGAGACCAAATCCTGTACCCATGCATGAAAAGAACCTAGAAGAAAAACCTTTAGGCTACTAAATAAATTGAGAACCGAAAGACATGGATCTAGAGTCATGATAATACGAACATCTGACGAGGCAAATACTGACAAGGTGTTAAATTTATAGACAATGGCTAGAATAAGAAGGTACGCTAGTCGATCCATCACCTCCGATGAGACTGAACCACGGGAACAAGAACTGCTTGCTAGAATGGAAGCGCAAATGGAGGCCATGATGAATGAGACGTCACAGAAGGTGCTGGATCAAATATTGAGGGCATTTCCATAGATAATCCCTCAGGTGGCACCACAACCCCAAGTATAGGAACCTATCCAGGTTCAGCAACTAGCACCTGTGGCCCAAAATCCCGAACATCAGAGGGCTCAGGAAGGATTGGAGGATGAGAAACAGAGGAAGATGCTGATAGAGCTACAAAAGCTCTGTCCTCCTTCATTTGATAGTACTACAGATTGCATCTTGGCAGACCACTGGTACCAAGAGATGGAGGAAATTCTCAATATACTAAAGGTAACTGGATCAAGACGGGTGGCACTGGCCACACACCACTTCAAAGGACCAGCCAGGAGTTGGTGGCAAATGATGAGGATGGACCCTAATACGGATGTTGATGCCATGAGTCGGGAGAACTTCACAGAGATCTTCTATGAAAAGTTTTTTCCAGAAGCAACCCTGAGCAAGCTACAGGAGGACTTTGTTCGATTGAATCAAAGGGACATGACTGTAGCTGAGTATAAGAGGAAGTTCACTAAACTGGCCAAATTCTTACCAGATCTGATCAGGGAGGAGAAAAGGAAGGCCAATCGATTCGCACAGGGCTTGAAAACTTACAAAGACATTGTGGAGAAGGCCTTAACTCTGGAACAAAAACTCAACTGGGAACAAAGGTTGAGGGGCAAGAATAAGAGGCCCGAGAATGAAAATAATCAAGGGGCTCAGAAGAAAAGTAAGAATGGTGGGAATGCACCATAGAGATAGGGCATAATATAGAGGAATCAAGGGAGCAAGCAAAGAGACAAGGGTTGTGCTACGTGTGTAAGCAGAGAGGCCATATAACAAGAAATTGCCCAACTGCACTAGCTTAGGCTCCCTAGCAACATTAGAACACTCAGGGAGGAGGTCAGAACGGTTATCCTCAAGTCAAACAACAACAATAGAACGCCAATCATGGGCAGAATCAAGACCGTGGTCAGAACCAGGCTAGAATGTTTGTTATTGAGACTCACGAAGACCTAGTCCCTACAGTGGAAGGTACGTTCGTGTTATTCAATGTTGCTATGAAACTACTGTTTGACTTGGGTGCCTCAAAATCGTTTATTTATGAGAAATTAGCTGATAGGTTACAACTTGTAACAAAACACTACCCATGACTTTGAATGTGTCCACACCAATAGGGACCACCGTAACTTCAAAACAAATGTGTAGTTGTGACCTAAGGTTTGGGGATAAACTCTTAACGGTTGATCTATGTACTTTACCTTTTTGTGGCTATGATGTAATCTTGGGGATGGATTGGTTAGACCAGTACCAAACCCAAATAGATTGTCCTAAGAGACGAGTGACCATAACCCTACCTTATGAGGAAACATAAAAAATCAATGGGGATATGCAATGACTACCGAGGAGTCCAATCTTAGCCATGATGAATTGTTTAAGGCAGAAAAATGAGTTCGAAAAACTCTCTAAAGAAGAACCAGTTGAATTGAAGAAAATCCAAAACTTAGCAGTGGTTAGTGAGTACGAGGATGTGTTTCTAGACAACTTACCTAGATTACCACCTACTAGAAAATTAGAGTTCAAGATTGAACTTCACCCTGGAACCAACCATATAGCCATACCTCCTTATAAAATGACACCAGTCGAACTAATCGAGTTGAAGTCTCAACTAGACGAACTCCCGGAGAAAGGCTTTATCAGACCAAGTGAATCACCTTGGGGAGCCCCTGTACTGTTCGTGAAAAAGAATGATGATTCCATGAGACTATGTGTCGACTATCGGAAGCTAAACCAAGCCACAGTAAAGAATAAGTACCCTCTACCGAGGATCGATGACTTATTCGATCAATTGAGAGGAGCCACTCATTTCTCAAAGATTGATCTTAGGTCGGGTTATCATTAGTTGAGAATTAGGGAGTCCAACATATATAAGACAACCTTTAGAATGAGATACTGACACTTTGAGTTTACCATGATGCCCTTTAGTTTGACCAATGCCCCAGCAACATTCATGGATTTAATGAACCGAGTATTTAGACAATACCTTGACCAGTTCGTGGTGGTATTCGTGGACAACATCTTGATTTACTCAAAGACAGAAGCTAAACACTTAGAACACTTGCAAATAGTGATGGAGACCCTCAGAAGGCACCAATTATATGCCAAGGTTAGCAAGTGTGAATTCTGGATGAAGACGATCAAGTTCCTTGGCCATGTAGTATCAGAGGAAGGCATCTCTGCAGATCCAGAGAAGGTGGAGGCTGTCATAAATTGGAAGTAGCCAAAGACGGTTACAAAGATCATGAGTTTCCTAGGCCTGGCTAGATACTACAGAAGGTTCATCCAAGATTTCTCTTAACTAGCAGAACCTATGACCAAGCTAACCAGGAAGGGAGTTAAGTTCAATTGGGATGAAAAGTGCGAGCAATCATTCCAAAAACTGAAGAAGAGATTGACTACGGCCCCTATCCTAGTCACTTCAACCCATGGTGTTACCTTTACCCTTTATATTGATGCATCACTAAGTGGACTGAGAACAGTATTGATGCAAGAAAGACAAGTAGTCACTTATGCCTCGCGACAGTTGAAGGTCCATGAGAAGAACTACCGTATTCACGACCTAGAGTTAGTAGCCATTATATTTGCCTTGAAGATTTGGAGACACTACCTTTATGGTGAAAATTTTGATTTGTTTTCAGATCACAAGAGCTTGAAGTACATCTACACCCAGAAAGAGTTGAATCTCAGGCAGCAGAGATGGATGGAGTTCTTGAAAGACTATGATTTTCAACTACACTACCATCTGGGGAAGGCCAATGTAGTGGCTGATGCCTTGAGTAGGAAGTTTAACAAACAAGAGGAAGAGAAAGGCCAGATGTACCAGTTGATTGATGACTTTAGGCTGGGTGTGACTCTAAATTAAAAACAAGCCTACCTCCACACTATGTCTTGTTAACCAGATCTTCTGCACTGGATTAAGGATGAACAAAGGCAAGACAAATGGCTTACCAGTCTGATCGAAGGAGTTACACAAGGCAAGCATGCTGACTTTAGGTTAGATGCTAATAATATCCTAAGGCTCGGGGAAAGGATATGTATACCTCAGAATGGATAGAGTAAGCAAACCATACTAGATGAGGCTCATCAGACCAAGTATACAATGCATCCAGGTAGAGATAAGATGTACCAGAATCTTAGAAAGGCTTATTGGTGGAGAGGGATGAAAAGAGACATGGTTAAGCATATTTCTAAATGCTTAAACTGTCAACAAATAAAAGCAGAACACCGAAAACCCTCTGGCTTGTTACAACCACCCCCTATCCCTGAATAGAAGTGGGATAACATTGCCATTGATTTTGTCAGTGGTTTGCCCATGAATCGAAAAGGAGAGGATACTGTTTGGGTGATTGTGGATCGTCTCACCAAAGTGGCTCATTTCTTGCCAATTAGATCCACAGACTAAATCAATAAGCTGGGAGAACTATATGCGAAAGAGGTAGTAAGACTACATGGTGTGCCCAAGACTATAGTATCTGATTGAGACTCTCGTTTCACTTCTCGATTATGGTAGAGCCTACAGAAGGAGTTGGGGACTAAAATCACCATGATCACTGCTTTTCATCCTCAGACAGATGGACAATCTAAGAGAGTTATTCAGACTTTAGAAGATATGTTGAGATCTTGTGTTCTGGACTTTAAAGGAAATTGGAACAAGTACCTGCAGTTAGCAGAGTTTGCCTATAACAATAGTTACCAGCCAAGTATCAAGATGGCTCCATACAATCAGCTCACAGAAGGGTATTAAGAGGATCAGATTCAAGGGAAAGTTGTTATCGAGATTTGTTGGACCCTTTGAAATACTTGGAAGGATCGAAGAATGTGCTTATGAGTTGGAGCTACCAAACCGGATGACCTCAGCCCACAATGTGTTCCACGTCTCGATGTTAAGAAAGTATGAACCAGACCCCTCTCACATCATCCACTGGAAAGAGGTAAATTTTCAAGAGGACGCCACTTATGAAGAAGCGACAATTAGAATCCTTGATCACAAGGTGCAAAACTTGAGAACTAAGAATATTTCCTTAGTTAAGGTCCTATGGAAACATCATGGAATGGAAAAGGCTACCTGGGAGTTGGAGAGCGAAATGAAGACCAAGTACCCACATCTATTACTGGGAACCCATGGATAAGTGCAGATTTCGAGGACAAAATTCCTTTTAAGGGGGGTAGAATGTAACACCTACGAATTTTGTACGATTTCAAATAAAATAGTTCGTTTCCAGATATAAATTGTGTATACTCTAAAGTATGAAATAAATTAATTAGAAGACCTTGATATCCGAGAACAAATAATAAAAAAACACACACACACACACACACACACACACACACACACACACATACATATACATATACAGGGATATATGAATTAGATGAATGCAAGTATAAAAATAATTGTTATGGTGGTACAAATAATAATAATAATAATATTATTATATAATATGTGTATGGATTATATGTGGGTGCTAAAATAATATCATATTATAAGAGTATAGAAATATATACATAACAAAATGTAAGTGTAAATGTTTAAATAAAAATGTTGTATGCTTATATTTATCTAATATAAGTATAACATTATATAAGTATGAATCTATTACATAAATAATTGTATGTATAATAGTATGAAATTATAGAAATGAAAATTGTAACATTTATTTATAACATTGGATAAGATATATGTATATGTAATTATTTATTAGTCAAATTATTTAATAAATTGTGATTAGCAAATTTATATAACAAGTTTGTATAAAATTTAGCAAGTTCCCTTTTAATTAAAAACAAATGGTTATATTTCTAATTGATTATTAATTATTTATTTTAATCATCCATAAATTTCCAAAAAAAAATATACATCTTTCCAAATGCCATTTAAATCACGGTTTTATCATAAAAAACGAATATATATATTTAGATAATCGTATATATATATTAAAAAAATAGGCGAGCACAAGTTCGGGGAAATCGCTGAACTCGCGCGCGCCCATGCGCTGGAGCCTCGCGATTTCTGTAATCTTGTCGAAATCATGTGGTCAGGATTGATGGATCAAAATAGAAAAAAAAGAAAAAAATTAAGAAATAACGAAAAAAAATCGAAATAAGGAAGAAAAAAATTCAAAAAAATCCCTAAAGATCCATTATTTGAATTGAGTCGCCAAAACCCAAGAAAATAGAAATTTTCAATTTGAAAAATGCCTAAAGTTACTAATTTTCACTCCCCTAAACTCTATATAAAGGACCCCTACTACTCTCATTATTTTCATCCCAAATTAAGAGCATACTAGTCCCTCTTGACTCTTTCTGGCTTCTTCTTGGCAATCCCCTCAGTTCTTGAGTAATCTTGAACTGTTCTTGAGAGTTTTTGAGTGTTTAGAAGCTTTGAAGAAATGAAACTCTGCTTGATTTCAGAAGTATGCAGAAGAGATTTATTTCTAAGGTGAAAGTGATTTCTCAAACCCCTATTCTACTACTACTTCAGTTTAATACCATGTTCATGCATATTTAATTTTCGTTTGGTGTGTTTATTATGTTTGAATAACATGATTTATTTATTTATTTTAAGATATATTTCATATTCGCATATACACCATGAAATCATGTCATTATCTGATTATACATGTTTAGATTTATTTAAAAAAATACGATGCATACTAAGTGTTTGCTTTCATGTTTTGAATGTTTATATGTTGAAATTATTTTTATTTATTCTTGAGCATGCTTTATTTATGATCCATGATTATGAGATTTAAAGAAAGATGTTGAGATTAAGAACCACGTACTGTCACAGTGAACATGATGGTCACTGTGGGTGTTCTTTACATGTGAATAGTTCACATGGGTGATGTCCCAGAATACTTGAATATGGGTTAGGCCCTAAGTCCAATGAAATTTGATAAGAAAATGTATTTTCACTTAAGGGAGGTATTTTGATAAAGAACATCAAGGGCTTTGAAACCCTTTCAGTCTAATTTACAACTATAAACAAAATGTTGTTTGAAATGCCTAATGATTTACAAGTGTTTGAATTTGAATGTGTTATTAATGTTGAATTAGTAATTTAGTGGTTTTGAAAAAGATCCACTAGGCTATGTGCTCACCCCTTCCTTCTATTTTTCAGGAAATTGAATCACATGAATACCATGAATATTAGTTAATTTTTTTTTTATGATTTAGAAAGTTTCTAATTTCTATGAAAGGGCACATTGCCCAAGTTTTGAATTTTTCATTGTAATAGTCTCTCTTCAAGATTGAATTATGTAATCAATTTTATTTAATTAATAGAGTTATGGATTTTTTTTATTTCTTGTATTATTGCCTTACTAAATTGAGTTATGTACTCATAAATACAAATAAGGCATGAAATAATTGAAATAGAAAGTCAAGTTATGTACTTGTAAAGTAACACTGGCCCGGCTCGCCTTGTGGTAAAGTCCAAATTAAAAGTCTTGGGGGTTGGGGTTTTACATATATAAAACCTATGCAAAAGCAATTATACAAAGTTTCCAAATGCATAAGCTCATTCTAAAACTGTCACATACTAAAATTTTGCACCCAAGAAACTAGTAGAATAGAATTAAGAAGATTTAGGAATGAATTCTACCAAGGAAACAATGCTAAGGATTCCTAAGCCCATTCAAAGTAACCTTAACTATATAAAAGCCCAACATGAGCACCTTTGTTCTCAACTCTCATGCAAGCATAAGATTCCTTTCTCTTCTTTCTTTTCCTAGTCATTTTCCTGTCCTTTCCTTCATTCCCTAGCTATCCCACTCAACAACCATAGTGGCAAAAAAAGAAGGAAAAACCTAGAAAACTGCTTGATAGTGGGATTCTAGACCATAGGACCTTCTTCAAAACATTCTACATGGTAAAGCTGAACCATAGATGATTAAGCACATTATGTTCTTCACTTTTTGAGATTAGAATCTTATGTGACAACTTTTAATGTGTTGGTTCATTTCTATTATTGAAAATAGAACCCTAGAAGGATCTTTTGGAGCATACAAGAGAGTAGACCAATCAAAGAAGGTATAACAATCCTATCAAGTCTCAATGCATGGCTCATAGTTTAGAGTTTGAGGTATTAGGATGCCAAGGACATAGGAATACAATGAATGGTAGAAACATACACGAATGTCTATTTTTTGTGCTGATTATCGAAGTACTATTCACTGTTACCGCGATACTACACTCATTCTCTCCACTACTTTCTTGAACTTAATTCTGGTTATCATTGTACTTTATCACGATATTTTAGTGGTTCTTCTGCAATACAATATAGTTATTGTGGTACTATACCGCAATACTATTAGTGTTCCTTTGATTCATTCTAGTTATCGCGATACTCTATCATGGTACTATGACTATTCTTTTGTAATCTGTTGTGGTTAATTCGGTAATGCTTATATCTTCTTTCAGTTCTTGTTACTCAATCTAGTTACTGTAGTACTTCTTTCTTCTACTGTGGTACATAGAAACAAGATTACAATTAGACTCATGTAGTATGATATACTTGCACATTATAAGCCATATAGGATAGAGAATCATTAGAATATGGTTTAAAAGGGTTAGAAATACATTAACCACTAAGAATAATGAATTGATTCTTAATCCTTAAGGTTGAAGATCAAAAAGGCTCGGAATAACGATACAAGGACTAGAATAGGATAGTGAATCATTAGAACTTGGTTTAAAAGGGTTAGAAATACATTAACCATTAAGAATAATGAATTGATTCTTAATATTTAAGGTTGAAGATTCACGAAGGCTTGGAATAACGATACAAGGACTAGAAGGAACAAAGCTTTAAGGTGGATATGATTTCTAGATTTTAAATTATTACTTGATTTAAATAAAGTAGGCATATGTACTTGCTTTTATGCCTTGAATAGAATATGCATGTTTAGTAATGGCCAGAGATATATGATTGATGAATATTGATGCATGAGTTTAATGATGTGTGCAATATCATGATCAATGTTACATAAATGACCTATTAATATGCTTAAGATAGTGTTGGAATGATGATTGCCATGTATAATAATGCTCACATGTATATCATTGAAAGATATATTTGTTTAATATGTTATTAATGTGATTTGTCATTAAAGAAAATTAATAAAGATTATAACCACATATTAATGCAAAGTTTACCATGGGGTATCATCGTTAATTTTTCAATCCAGACTCAGCTTGTCGATTATTTATTTACTTGATTGATTAGGAACTAAGAGTCTAAATTGGCCCCACTTCCTGGATTAGTGAACTAGGACTTTGGATTGACCCCTCTTCCCAGATTGGTGAATTAGGAGTTTGGATTGACCCTACTTCATGAATGGGAAGGGTTTGATTATTTGGAATGACCTCACTGCCCAGATTTGGAATACTAAGGTGGATTCCTTTCGATCTTAATGTTAATTGATAAACAACCAATTACTTGAATCACCTAATTTATGAAAGTGTTTGACATCTTTGTTTTATTTGATTGAAATAATGACTTAAATATTTGAGATGATCCACTAAGTTCTTTAAACTCGCCCATTCTTTTCTAACATTTTAGGAAACCAGTGATTAGAGGTTGCATGGATATGGCAACCTCCTTACTTAGAGTTTAACTTTATGGTTTCATAATTTTGTTTCAGTTAGACATGTTGGCCCTAGTTTTCCCTTATCTATAATAGATATTTTCTTGATTTGATTTAAAAGTCATTGTGTGCCTTGGATTTGAATATTGAATTATATTTCAATGTTTATTTGGCTTATTTCATCAGAAAGATTTCAAAATATTTTATGAGAATCTGTATGAGTCATTACAAATAGGAAGTCTCGTAGAGTTGGGACAATAATAAAAAAAAATAAAGAAAAAAGAAGAAAGGACAAAGTGATGCTTTGTCTCTCAGATGACCTTGTAATACCCAAAAAATTTATACAAAATTTAATTAAATATCCTTGGAAATTTTACGAAATTTTAGAGATACAAGATTTTATACATTTTAACTTATAAGTGGCCAAAATAAGAAACGACATTAATTGAGAATTTTGTACAATTTTTGGATGTAATATTATGTATATGCCAAGGTATAAAATAAAGTTGGTAAAATGAAAATAAAATCAAAGAAAAAATATGGCCAAAAACAAAAAATAAGAAACAAAAATAACCAAGGAAGTTATTAAAAATCTACACTTTGCAAAACCCTCATTCTTTTCACACAAGAAAAATAAAGAATTACAAATGTTTTTAAAATGAAATCAACTCAAAAGAATGCATTGGCAACTTCTAAAATAATTATTTACTAATATATGTACTTGGAGAACAAGTAAAATAGAGAATTAGAAAGGTTTCAAAAATGAAATCATATCAAAAGAATGTATTAGCAACTTTTGAAACCTTTAGTTACTAATTCTTATGCATAGGAAACAAATAGAAAGGGAAAGAGTTTTAGAAAAGCTTTTATAATGAAGACACCCCAAACATGCCAATTTATGCTCACTAAAACCCTATATAAACCCAAGTATGAGCACTATTCTCTTCACCTAAGTAAGAACTGAACAAGTTCTCGCTCTCTCTACCTCCCTCTTGGCATCCCTATTTTTCTTTAGCTGTTCTAAATAGTAGTTGGAGTAGTAGTAACGAAGTGTTGTACATATTTTTGTGCTAACAATTGGAAGATCTGAAGGAAATTCAATAGAGGCTTTAACAGGAGAAAAGCTATTTGAAGTGAAAGTGATTTCTAAACGTTTCACTTATTATTTTGATTTAGATATGATGTGTATGGGTGTTTATTTTTAGTCAAAAGATATGCCATGATAATACATTCCATGAGTATACATGCCATGATTAGAGATGCACGCTTGGGATTTTATGATTAGTGATGCATGATTCGTGTTGATATATGCCATGTTACCATGCTCGTATGTTTAATGTTATTTAAGTTCAGTTTATTCACATGGATATTATTTTTTATATACTAAATCAAATATTAAATAGAGATTTTAACCACGCACCGGCATGATGGTGAATTTTCATTATGGGTGTTCCAATTAGGAATTTTGGATGTAAACTAGGGGTTTGAAGTTGATCCCATATGAAAAGTGATGGGTTTGAGTTTCAATAGTTGATCTCTCCCTAAGGGTTGGAACACTGGGGCATATTTTCCTTCGGTTAAAATAAACTACTATTTGAATCACGTAATCTCTTTAAGTGTTTATTATGCATATTATATTTGTTTTGACATAATAAGTTAAGTTCTTAGAATGATTCATTGGGCACGTAACCTGTGATCACCCTAGGTCTTATAATGTGTCCACGTCAACATGAATTTTAAAAAATTGAAAATAAATATAAAAATGAGTGGAAACTTGTTTTTAATTATCATTGTATGATATT
>JAJIYU010007649.1:0-19013 GCA_030144865.1 Tinospora cordifolia | reverse complement strand
AATTATATGAATTTTTCTATGTACATATTCCTATAATATGTAGTATTCACATTTATTGTGTTAACACACACCTTATTCATTCACATATTAGCCAATATGTGTAAATATTTTGTTTCTATTTATTTCTTAAGCAATTCCTTAAATTTCATAATTAATTCCACTAAATTGAAATTTTCATTTAATTATCCTAATTTTTTGTCATATCTCTAATGTAAATTATTTTTCATGTGCCAGCCCACCATTTGCACCCAAAATTTCTTAAAATCTTTGAAACTAATTTATTTGACTTATTTTATTTATTTTAAATTTTTTGACAAAATTCTGGGATATTACAATCTTCTTCTATCTTTCATCTTCCAGGTCCTCTGGATTCCCTTGACGTTCCTAAGGTACTAGTGCTAGGACTTGGATTAGAATAGGTTCAGGTGCTTGAGGCTGAAGAGCCACCTGAGGGATTATTTGTGGAAGTGTCATTCTCAGTTGATCTAGTACCCTCTGTGACATTTCATTCATCATGGCTTCCATTCGTGCCTCCATCCCAGCAGGCAGTTCCTGTTCTTGTTGTTCAGTCTCCTCAAAGGCGGTGGATCAAGTTAAGTACCTCCTAGCTCCAGCTATTTACTTGTAAAATTGAGCAAAGTGTTACTATGTGTCAAATATTCGTACTATCATGGCTTCAGATTCATGTTTCTAGGTTCTCGATTTGTTCAGTGGCCTAAATTCTTTCTTCTAGGTTCTTTTCATGCATATTAGGTACATGATTTGGTTTTAAATAAACATTACAACATGCATATCATACAATCATACAATCAAGCTAGCACAACAAGGTTCCAAGCTTCCACCTAAGCTTTCAGGTTCAAGTATCCCATACCACTCTACCCCTTCCACTCAGGTTTTCACTTAGAACAGAGCCGCACCTAAACAATTTCACAAATTGCTCGATAACTAAGGTTCCCAAGTTCACTATACTCAACTATCCCATATCAGCGAGCATAGAAAAACCCATTTTGCCACAGTTACCGATCATTCACCATACATGGTCCATCATTCTCTGAGTCAAGGCTTCCTCCATAACACTGAATTCCTATGTATCCCATACTACATAGAAACTGAAAATTATAGAAGCTTCTTGGTCTCGTGTCCTGATCAAACAATTTTGTGTTTTCACACAAGTTTCAGTCTTTAGCCTATGTCATAGAGTTTCATGCTTTTGATCCACTGTGTCACCCATGGCTACACCCGTTTTTACCTAAGGTTTTTTCTCTGGATCTAGGGTTTGTTCTGGTTGACTTACAACCTCTGTCTAGTCACGGTACCACCTTTGGCATCTCTTTCGACTTCTAATCAATTCCTTGCCCTAATTTTCTACCTTCTAATTTTTTTATTGAAAATAAGAGTGTTCTTCAACTCTGACTATTCATATAAGCTGGTGGGACAACTTCCAGATTGGGTGATGAGACCGAAATCTACTTAGCAATCGCGCTTTCTAGGGCAGGATAACCCACCTCCCTTTCAATGGTTAACTTTACTCAAGACAAGGCTTACCCACTATCAGCTCAACTTATAGTCTTTATATCCAAACAAAAACATTTTCAAAACATATATTTCCTTTTTTTGAAAACACTTTCTAAAACATTCATCAATTTCAATAATAGAAGGTAGGGCATTCTAAATTCAATTCAATTCAATGTAAAACCCTAATTTGGGTTTCTAATTCTAGTCAAACAACTAATGTTTGACTTTCTATCTCTAGCCTAATCAACATATGTTTAGGCTTGATTTTCTATCTTAAGCCCAAGGCCATTAATGCTTAGGCTTTGATACTACACTTGGTATCAGAGGAAACTTTTTGTTCTTGGCTCAACAACTGATATCTAGGCTCTGATACCACACTTGGTATAAGAGCAAACTTTCTATTCTTGGCTCAGTAGCTAATGCTTAGGCTCTGATACCACACTTGTAACACCCCAACCCTTGTATTTTTAAGCATTAGACATGACAACCATTTTCTTGATAGTGGACTTACCCAATAGGCGAATCGGGTTTGTGTTACTTTACAAGTGACACACACTTGTTCTTCTCTTTTTCAATATCTCGTGCTTTGTACAAAAATTCAAAAATACAAAATTTTCACTTTAATAAAATCAAGGCAAATTAAAAGAGATAAAGAAATTCAAACTATTTTATTCATAATAGAAAGAAAAATCGAAAGTACTAAACTTCTCAAAGAAAAACTAATTATTACAGCATAAAACTTCAAAAATACTTTTTAGTAGAAAAACATAAAAACTTTGGGCAACATGCCCTTAGAAACTCTAAAAAAAACATAAGGTAGAAACTTTCTAAGGGCTATCCATGTTCAACTGCTTCATAGGTTTCACGTTCCTAAAAATAAGAAAGGAAGGAGTGAGCACATAGCCCAGTGGATCCTTTTCGAACAACCAACTTTCATATTCAAACTTATAACACAATCATAATTCAAACACTTGCAATCATTAGGCATTTCAAACAACAATTTGTTCAAGTCGAGTCTCGGACCAAAAGGGCCTTTAATCCCTTGATGCTCTTAACTAAGTAAACAGGGCCCACTCAGCATCAACCCGTTAGTGGCACGTCTCGGCATCAATCCATTACACATGGTGACTCACAAGGTACTGTCGTACACAACCCTCAAGTACTTAGGTCTAAAAACCATATGACCTAACTCATATGAAAAGAACATCCATAGCGTCGCCTTGACCACTATGATGGTACGTGGTTATTATCACCATTGTCTCAGCTTAATTCTCATATCATGATCTCATAAAATAAATTTCAGAATATGAAAGCAAACTAAAATTAGGAATATACACAATCAATTCATGAAAACCCTCATAAAACGTGCATCATACTTTAATTTAAAAGCCTAAGCATGATACTAACATGGCATGGATGAAATAATTGCTTAAACATGAATCAAAACTGAAAAAATTAAAATAAACTATTAAAATTCTAAAACTGAAATTGAAAATCTTTGATTTTAGTGAAAAACACACAAACAATGAGTATGTCATAAATTTAAATAAGAACAGAAGGGTGTTCTAGAAATCACTTCTACCTTGTGACGCTTTCTTAAAAAATTTCGACAGCAATTCCCCCACGTACTAGTGCCAATGAAGATCACCCAACTTAATTTTCCAACTCGAGAGAAAAACTTCTCACACACAAGTAAGAGGAAGGAAAGATGGGAAGAGGTGTCAAGAAGAAGGCTTAGAGAAAATAAGAAAAAATTTTAACTCTTATTTTTAGAATGAGGGAAGTGAGAGCCTACGAGGGTTTATATAGGTTTTCAAAGTGAAAAAATAGAAACTTTTGAGTTTTTCTTGGAGTTAAATACCTAAATTCTCTACAATTTCATACTTTTTAATCTTAAGGGAAAAATAAGTATTTTTCATATTTTTTTAATTTAAAAATCAATTTTTTGTATTTATCTCGAATTTTCGGTATTTTTTGGCTAATTTTTTGGTGATGTTCGCATTTTTTTCGTATTTCATAATTCAACTGTTTTTCGGTGCTTTGGATCATCCTTGAGACATGCATATGGATCTGATCGGAGGGTTGAGATCGGTGCGCACTGCGTCATACTGTGCGTCTTCGTGATCTTCGTTTTGGGTTTTGATCGCAGCCATCTAATCTTCCTCAATCGTTTTTGTCCGTTAGATCTTTGCTATTTGGTGCGTTCGGGTGTTGATGTGGATCGCCTTGCGGCCGTCAAATCGTGAGATCAGATTTAGATCTACAGTTTGCAGCCGTTGGATGTGTTTTAAATTTTTTTTTAGCCGAATTTCATGTTTTTTTTTCTGATTTTTGTCAAATCTTAATCCCAATTGACTATCTAATATTGTTTTCATAAAAAATTGCATATATCTTTATGTTTTTGGCTATGATATCTCATGTTATGCATTATATTCATATATTTTTTTTTCAAAAATTCATTAAATTAATTTTATTCCTTATTTGGATAAACTAGGACTTACCAAATTTTTCATCCGTCAATTGCGTATAATTTTCAAAATAAAAATTTAAATTTCATATGAATTTTTGGAGATGTTACAATATATATATGTATGTATGTATGTATGTATGTATTAATATATTCTTGTTAATTTCTATTTCACATCATTCGAAAAGTTTCCCAATACTTTTATTCGTTGAAATCAGAAGAGTATGCTAACGTTTGCAACCCAAATCATATATGATTTACTTATTAGGATATCATGATTCATATATATATATGTATATATATATAGTTTCATATTATTTATCAAGAGGAACTTCTAATTCTTGCAACCCATACTTTTATTGAATAAATGAGTATTTATTAATAAATACTCATTTACTAATAATTAATAACCAATTAGGAAAAAATTTGTATTTTATTTTACCTCTTAATATCCGAATTTCCTATTATTTACTTATCATGATACATACATACATATACATATATATATATATATATATATATATATACATCAAAGTTTCCTATTTTCATTTCCTCATAAAACTTCGAAATTTGGTGTGAAATTGTGGTGTAAAAGGAGAGGATGGCACGATTGTAAATTTCCAGGATTTGAGAGGGTCCACTGTCCAGAATTTAGGGGTGTGGGTTGTGCGCAATTGGGGATGGCACATATGCGTAATTAAGTGAAAATTCGAGGTCGAAATTGAAGGAGAGAAAGTCAAGAACAAATGGCACCCGATTTGTTTATGTGTAATATCATATATAATATTTTTGATACAAATGCACACTTGCCTTAAAATTTCTATTTTTTTTCTTGTTTTCAAAAAAAAAGGGAAACTGATATATATATATATATATATATATATATATATATATATATATTTATTTATTTATGTATATTTATTAATATCAGCTTGCTATATTTTTCTTTGTTTATATAGTATGTTGACATAACATAGTTCCTATTTTCTTTAATTTTGGACCATTTTCATTTTCTTTATTTTGGCTATATATGTATTATTTCATTTGTCATTTTGGCTACACATTAAAAATATCACTAGAATTTCTACTTAATTGTAAAGAGTCAATTTATCTTCATTTATTTAATGTTATACAAATTTTCATGGTGTTATTTGATAATTGAATTACATGATATTTCTACTAGAATTTCATAATATTCTTGAGAATTACTTTATTCAAATAATTTCTTCTAATACTAAAAAATAAAATATTGGGTGTTACAACCTACGCTCCTTAGAATAATTTCGTCTTCAAAATTTGTACATATTCAAGGGTTCCTAGTGAACAAGTGTGGATTTTTGGTATTTATTTTGCTTTCCAGCTAACAAGAAGTTTCTTCTACTCCATGAGGCTTCCGCAGTACTTTAACTAAGGGAATATTCTTATTTCTCAGTTTCTGTACCTTGTGATCAAGGATCTTAATTGTTGCTTCTTCATAAGTGGCATCATCTTAGACATTCATTTTTTCTTAGTGGATGATGTGTGAAGGATTTGGTCCATACTTTCTCAACATCGACATTGTGAGCTGAGGCCATCCGATTTGGTAGATCCAACTCATAAGCACATTTCCTGATTCTCCTAAATATTTTAAATGGTCCGACAAATCTCAATGATAGCTTCTATTTGTAATACCTTAAATTTCAATTGTCATAATATACGAAATTCAAGTTTAAAACAAACTTTATTGGTGCATATACGTATATATAGAATTGTCATTGATATGCAATTAATTAATTGGCAAAGAAGCATATAGGGATATGCGTTAATTCACATGAGATATATAGAAATGTTGGGTAAATATACACTTCTCTATCTAAATAGAAAAGTAATATTTTAAATAATAAAGTATGATATTAATATAGAAAAGTATGTGTATAAAGTATTAATTAGATGCATTCATGAAAATAATATTTTGTTTAGTGTGATAGTAATATATATAGAAAAGTATATGTGCAAAGGAAATGCATTCATGAATGCAATATCTTATTTAGTATGATGTTAAGGTATGCATATATAGGAAATGATAGTCCCACATTGGAAAAATAGAAAGACTAGTTGAAAGAGGACTCTATATAAACCCCCCTACTCTACCCATTTCATTCATCCCAAAGACAAGAGTTGAAAATTCATCTTGCTCCTTCTTTGCCTCCTTCTTGGCAACCTTAGTCCTAGTTCTTCTTTGCTTGAGCTATTCTAAATAGTTCGCGAGGTAGTAGCAACGAAGTGCTACAAAGAATTTAAGAAGCGATCTCGAAGTGAGTTTCTTTCCCTTCTTTTAATTTATTATTTTGATTTAGATAATGCTTATTTGTTTTATTAGTTAGGTTTTATTCTTGTCTTTTGCATTTATGTCATTCAATTATTGTATTGCTCATGACTAACAGAGTATGCTCTGTAGTTGCATCTTGTACGATCTTCTACATCAGAAATTGGAAGTCAATCTGAATGTTACACTGTTTGAGTTATTATTTATCATGCTCTAATATATTGTTTATGACCAAGAGAGTATGCTCTGTAGTTGCGTCTTGTACGATCTTCTACATCAGAAATCGGAAACCAATGTTTGTGAATGTGAATTGTTATATGGCTGGAGTATTTAGATACTGTTGGACTATTTATTCACTATGTTCTACACACAAAAATAAGATTAAATAAGATTCTAACCATGTACCGGTACGGGGGACTTTCCGTGTTCCATGTAGAATTGGAACTAGTTGTCAATACTGGCACGAGAATGGAACGAGTTTCAAGAATGATCCCACTAGAGATGGGTTTGAGTTTCAGAATTGATCTCTTTCCTTAGATCTGGAACACAGAGGTTACTCTCGTCCGGTCTAAATTATGATTGAAATAATATATTGTTTGAACCGAATTAATCCCTAAAAGTGTTTGATATGCTTATATTATCTGGTTGAAATAATGAATTAAATAGATGGAATGATTCACTGGGCTTTTTAGCTCACCCCCCTATTTTTCACATCTCAGGAAATTAATCAGCTTACGATGAGGTTTATCTATTGAAAGTTTTTATTTATTTCAATGTAGGGCGCATCGGCCCAAGCTAAATCATGTATTTCAACCTTGAATTTATTTTTCATTGTAATAGATCATTGTACTCAAAATTTTTGAATGAATAAATAAAGAATCTTATTTACTATGATGTCATTTTGTACATAGACTAATGTACATAGGAACCCTAATGGATTTGGGTCTAAGAAGAAGAAAATGTAGCACAGGCCCATCTCCTGGGCATCCCAAGATTTTTGATCAAATAAAGTTAGACCGTCAGATGACGCAGAAGATGGGACTCGGGAGGCGGGGTGTTACACCCTTTGAATCCAAACCTCTTGATACCATTATGAGGAGTAATCCTCAAAAACACTTTGTCACCCACTTGGAACTCTAGGGGTCTTCTTCTATTGTCAGCATAGCTCTTGTGATGACTTTGAGCTACAGTCAACCTCTTTCGTATCAGTTTGACTTGGTTGTTCATTTCTTCCACCAAGTCTAGTCCAGTGAGTACATGATCTTTTAGTTTAGCCCAACTGCTTGGTGATCTGCAAGGCCTTTCATAAAGGGCTTCATATGGAGCCATCTTATTACTTTCTTAATAATTATTGTTATAAGCAAACTCCACTAGGTATAGGTATTTGCTCCAATTCCCTTTAAAGTCGAGGACACAAGACCTTAACATGTCTTCTAAGGTCTGAATAACTCTCTTAAGCTGTCCATATATTTGAGGGTGAAAAGTAGTAGTCATGGTGAGTTTAGTGCCCAACTCATTTTGTAGACTCTGCCAAAACTGAGAGGTGAAGTTAACGTGAGTCTCTGTCAGATACAATAGTCTTAGGCACACCATGAAGTCTTATTACCTCCTTCACATAGAGTTCTCCCAGCTTACTTACTTGGTCTATAGATCTGATTGGTAAGAAATGAGCCACTTTAGTGAGACGATCCACAATCACCCAAATAGTGTCTTCTCCTTTCTGGTTCCTAGGTAAATTACTGACAAAGTCCATAGCATTGTTCACCCACTACCATTCGAGGATAGGGAGTGGTTGTAACATACCAGAGGGTTTCTAGTGTTCTACTTTCACTTGTTGACAAGTTAAGCATTTAGCCACATGCTTAGCCACATCTCTCTTCATTCCTTTCCACCAATAAGTCTTTCAGAGGTTCTAGTACATCTTGTCTCCATCTGGATGCATCATATATTTAGTCTGATGAGCCTCATGCAGTATGGTCTGTTTATTCTGTCAATTCAAAGGTACACAGATCCTCTCCCCGAATCTCAAGGTATTCTCAACATCTAGCCTAAAGTCAGTATGTTTTTTTCTATTTAACTCCCTTTATTAAGCTAGTGAGCCATTTGTCTTGCCTTTGTTCCTTCCTAATCTGGTGCAAAAGATTCAGGAGGTAAGACATGCTATAAAGATAGGTTTGTTTTTCATTCAGAGTGACACCCAACCCAAAGTCTTAACTCAATTGGTACATTTGACCTTTTTCTTCCTCCTATTTGTTGAACTTCCTACTCAAGGCATCAATTACCATATTAGCCATTCGCAAATGATAGTGTAGTTGAAAATCATAGTCCTTCAAGAATTCCATCCATCTCCATTGCTTGAGGTTCAATTCCTTCTAAGTGTAGATGTACTTCAAGCTCTGTGATCATAAAAGAGTTCAAACTTCTCACCATAAAGGTAGTGTCTCCAAATTTTGATGGCAAACACAGTGGCTGCTAACTCTAGGTCATGAATGGGGTAATTCTTCACATGGACCTTGAGTTGTCGTGAAGCATAAGCGACTACTTGCTTCTCTTGCATCAAGACTGCTCCCAGTCCATTCAGTAAAGCATCAATATAAAGGGTATAGGCAACACCATGGGTTGGAGTGACTAGGACAGGGGTCATAATCAATCTTTTCTTCAATTCTTGGGATGATTATTCACACTTCTCATCCCAATCAAACTTAACTCCCTTCCTAGTTAGCTTGGTCATAAGTTCTGCTAGTTTCGAGAAATCTTGGATGAACCTTCAATATTATCTAGTTAGGCCTAAGAAACTCCTGATATCTAAAACTGTTATTGGTTGCTTGCAGTCCACGATAGCTTCCACCTTCTCTAGGTCTATAGAGATGTTTTTCGCTAATACTATGTGACCAAAGAACTTGATCGTCTTCATCCAGAATTCACATTTGCTAAACTTGGCATATAATTGATGCCTTCTGAGGGTCTTCAACACTATCCACAAGTGTTCTAAGTGTTCACCCTCTAACTTGGAGTAGATTAGGATGTTATT
The DNA here is from genome assembly GCA_030144865.1 of Tinospora cordifolia. Classification (NCBI taxonomy): domain Eukaryota; kingdom Viridiplantae; phylum Streptophyta; class Magnoliopsida; order Ranunculales; family Menispermaceae; genus Tinospora; species Tinospora cordifolia. The sequence goes on along the minus strand of JAJIYU010007649.1, from coordinate 9,695 downwards.
TACCAATACCACCACAAACTAGTCAAGATATTTTTTAAACAGTCGGTTCATCAAGTCCATGAATGCTACTGGGGCATTGGTCAAACCAAAAGGCATCATGGTGAATTTGAAGTGTCCATATCTTGTTCTAAAGGTCGTCTTGTGTATATTAGACTCCCTAATTCTCAACTTGTGATGTCCTGACCTAACATTAATCTTTGAGAAATGAGTGGTTCCTTTCAATTGATCAAATAGGTCATCAACCCTTGGTAAAGGGTATTTATTCTTTACTGTAGCTTGGTTCAGCTTCCGATAATCGACACAAAGTCTCATAGAACCATCTTTCTTCTTTACAAAAAGGACAAGAGCTCCCTAAGGTAATTTACTTAGCCTAACGAAGCCTTTTTCCCAGAGCTCATCTAGTTGAGACTTCAACTCGATCAATTCTACTAGAGCCATTCTATAGGAAGGTATGGCTATAGAGTTGGTTCTAGGGTGAAGTCCAATCTTGAACTCTAATTCTCTAACATGTGGTAGTCTGGGTAAGTCGTCTAGGAACACATCCTTGTACTCACTAACCACTGCTAGGTCTTGGATTCTCCTTAGTTCAACAGGTTCTTCTTCAGAGACTTCTTCGAACTCATTTTTCTTCCTTAAGCAGTTCATCGTGGCTAAGGTTGGATTCCTCAGTAGTCTTTGCATATCCCCATTGATTCTATAGGTTTCCCCTAAAGGTGGGGTTATGGTTACTCCCCTCTTAGGACAATCTATCTGTGCTTGGTATTGGTTTAACCAATCCATCCCTAGGATTACACCATAGCCATAGAAGGTAGAGTACATAAATCAACTGTTAAGAGTTTAGACAACTACAGATTCTTTTTAAGGTAACAATGGTCTCTATTGGGGTGGACACATTCAAAGTCATGGGAAGTATTTTTTGTCACAAGTTGTAACCTATCAACTAGTTCTTCAGAGATAAACGATTTTGAGGCACCCGAGTCAAATAACAATCTCACAGCAACATTAAATAGTGGGAGCATACCTTCCACAATAGGGACTTGATTTTCTTGGGCCTCAACAACAAACATTCCAGCCCGGTTCTCACCATGGCCCTAATTTTATCCTAGATTGGCATTCTGTTAATGTTGCTTGACTTGCGGACGACTATCCCAACATCCTCCTTGAGTGTTCTGCTATTGCTAGGGAGCCTGAGTAGGTGCAGTCGGGCAATTTCTGGCTATATGGCCTCTCTGCCTATACACGTAGCACAACCCTTGTTTCTTTGCTTACTCCCTTTACTGGTTTTTGTTCTGCCCATATTTTCATGGCAGCTTCCCACTACTCTTGTTCTTTTTCTAGGCCCCTTGATCTCTTTCATTCTCGGGCCTCTTATTCCTTCCCTTCAACCTTTGTTCCAGGTTGAGCTCCTATTCTAGAGTTAAAACCTTTTCCAAGATGTCCTTGTACGTCTTTAGGCTCAGAGTCCTTACTATCTTTCGAATCTCCATCTTAAGACCCTGTGCAAAATGATTAGCCTTCATTCTTTCCTCCCTAATCAGTTCTGAAGTGAATTTGGCCAGTTTAGTGAACTTTCACTCATATTTGGCTACAGTTATGTCCCTCTAACTTAGCCGAACAAATTTTTCCTGTAGCTTACTTAGTGTTGCTTCATGAAAAAACTTTTCGTAGAATATCTTCGTGAACTTTTCCAAAGCTCATTGCTTCAACATTTGTGTTAGGATCCATCTTCATCATTCGCCACCAACTTCTAGCCAGTCCTTTAAAGTGGTGCGTGGCCAGAGCTAGTCTATGTGATCCTATAACCTTCGGTACATTTAGATGTTCCTCCATTTCTTAGTACTAGTGATCAGTAGTGGTATAGTTTGTGGCAACATCAAATTGAGGAGGGTGAAACTTCTTCAACTCCATCAGCATCTTCCTCTACTTGTCATCCTCTAGGTTCTTGTGAACACTCTGACAATCCAGAACCTCGAGAATAGGCAGTGGCTGCAGTGCGGGAATTGGTTTAGGTACCGGTGGTTGTGGTGCCGCCTGAGGTATCATTTGCAATAGTACCCTCATGATGTAGTCTAAGACCCTTTGAGTGACTTCATTCATCATGTTTTCCCTTCATCCTTCCATATCAACAGGCGTTTCCTATTTTCGCTATTTAGTTTCGTCAAACATTGTAGCCCTGGTAGCGTATATCTTTGATCCAGCCATTATCGATAAGTTAGAAGCCATTTTAGTATCCAATAAGGTATTACAGTGAAAGATTTAAGTAAATTATCATCTATGGTACACGATTTGTCTTCCCTTATCTTTGGGATACAAAATTTTTTCTAAACTTGAGAAGGTGTTTGTCATATCCATGTTCATTCATCGAGTTTGTGTTCCCTATCCTTTCATTTCATTCATACGTATTATCATGACTTTAGATTCATGTTTCTAGGTTCTTGATTTTTAGTGGCCTAACAATTTATGCTTCTAGGTTCTTTTTGTTCTTGGGTAAAAGATTTGGTTTCATATGACATAAATATAAATATATTAAGCATGTTTTTCAAACAATGATACAATCATACAAGTTCACGCTAGCTTAACGAAATTCTAGGCTTCCATCTAAGCTTCCAAGTTCAAGTGTCCCATACCATTCTACCCCTTCCACTTAGGCTTTCACTTAGAAAATTGCCACATCCAAACAATTTTGCAAATATCTTGATAACTAAGGTTTTCCAAGCACACTATACTTGATTGTCCCATACCAACCAAGATAGAGAAACAAGTTCTTCCAAAGTTACTGATCATTCACCAAACATGGTCTGTCATTCTCTGAGTCCACACTTCCTCCATATCCCCGAATTCCTATGCATCCCATACTACATAGAAACCAGAGATATAGAATCTTCTTGATCTCATGTCTTGACCAAACAAAGATTTTATTTTTACACATTTTCAATTTCTAACCTATGTCCTAAAGTTTTATGCTTTTGATCTACTGTTCCATCCATGTTTCTACCTAAGGTCATTCCCCTGTACCCAGGGTTTCAATTTGGTTTACTCACAACCTTTGTCTAGTAAAGATATCACCTTCGACATCTTTTTTGACTTCTAGTTAGTTTCTTGCCCTAATTTTTCACCTTCTAATTTTTTTTATAGAAAGTATGGGTGTTTTTCAACTTAGACTACTCAAATAAGCTGGTGGGACAACATCCAGATTGTGCGACGAGACCAAAATTGACTTAGCAATTGCACTTTCTCGATTGGGATAACCCAGCTTCCTTTCAATGTTTAGCTTTACTCGAGAAAAGGCTTACCCACTATTTGCTCATTGCAATCTTTGTATCCATACAAAACATTTCAAAATATATATTTCCTTTTTGAAAACACTTTCTAAAATATTTTTCAGTTTCAAAATAGAAGGTAGGGCATTCAACATTCAACTCAAAGTACAGGTTAAACCTAGTTGAGTTTCTAATTCTGGCTCAGCAACTAATGCTTGATTTTCTATTTGCTACCCAAGTACATCTACTAACAGAGCTCTAATACAACGCTTGTACCACCACAACCTCTAAGACTTTCAATTGGACTTAACCATAAGGCGGGTCAAGTTGGTATTACTTTACAAGACACAACTAGACTTCTTGTTCCTTTTATAACATGCTTCATTGAGATTCAATAGTACTTAACCCAAAATTTATACATAAAGTTCAATAAGACAATTACACAAGAGATGAAAGAAAAACTTTCCAAATCTTTATTGATTTAATAAATGAGAGTGTATAACTCAAAACTGATAAAAGAAATTAAATTTAATGGAAGTCTTACATTATAGATATTCAAAAGTTGGGTTACATGCCCTTACATTTAAATATAAAAACTTTCTAAAATTTGAACCTATCTAATATCAAAGTCTTCATGTGATTCAAATCCCTAAAAAATAAAAAAAGAAGGGTGAGCACATAACCCACTGGATCTTTTTCAAACAACCAAATTACTAATTTAAGTCAACAACACATTCAAATTCAAGCACTTATAAATCACTAGGTGTTTCAAACAATATTTTGTTTATAGTTGCAAATTTGACTTAAAAGGTTTTAAGGTCCTTGATATTCTTTATCAAAATACTTTCCTTGAGTGAAAAGACATTCCTTGTGCCAAGTTTTATTAGGCTTAGGGCCTAACCCATATTCCAAGTATTTTGGGACATCACCCACATGAGCTAATCACATGTAAAGAACATAGTGACCCTCATATTCACTGTGATAGTACATGGTTCTTAATCACAAAATCTTTTATTTAATCTATACTCATGAATCATAACAAAATAATTTTAGCATTTTTAACACATAAGCATTGAAAGCATGAAAACAAACACATGGTATGCATCATACTTTAAAATAAACCTAAACATGCACAATCTAAGAATGGCATGGTTTCATGATCAACTAACATGGCATACATGCATGTAACACCTCAACCCCCGCATCTTTAAGCATTGGACATGACCACCATTCTCTTGACGGTGGACTAAACCAAATGGCGAGCCGGGCCGGTGTTACCTTACAAGTGACACAAACTTGACTTTCTATTTCACTCATTTCATGCCTTGATTGTGTTTAACAGTACATAACTTAAATTTAAGAATTTAATAAGGCAATAGTGCAAGAAATAACTGAAATTTATAAACTCAATTGATTAAATAAAATTGAGTACATAATTTGATCTTGAAGAAATGAGTACATAATTTGATCTTGAAGAAAAACTATTACAGCGGAAGATTCAAAACTTGGGTTATATGCCCTTACATAGAAATTAGAAACTTTTTAAATAAAAAGAACCTAACTAATATTCATGGTCTTCATGTAATTCAATTACCTAAAAAATAGAAGGAAGGGGTGAGCACATAGCCCAGTGGGTCTTCTAAACATTTAAATCATTATTTCAATTCAAACAAACCAAGCATATCAAAAACTTTTGTACATTAGGCAATTCAAACAAATTTCTTATTTGTGGTTAACATTTGGACCGAAAGAGTTTAATCTCTGTGTTCCACATCGTTGGGAGAGAATCACTCTTGGAAACTCAAACCCAATATCTATGAAGTGGGATCACTCTTGGAAACCTAGTTCAAAATCATCAAAGGTAAGCCGGTAAGCCGGATCGGGGGTGGACACACACGATGACACTATGCAGTCCATCATCGCGTCGGTACGTGGAATGAATCATTATTTAATCTGTTCTTAGTGATAAAACACACAACATCGAATTAAACCATCGATGCAACATGTACACAACATGAATCATCAAATATTTATTCATGGTACAATTCAAGCATATCATGCATCATTATTCTTGATTTCGAAACATGCGTAACATTTATATTCATGGCACATCAAATAAATAAAGCATGCATATTTAAAACATATATTCAATCATTCAACTTCAAAACATCATCACACATGCAAGACTTATTCAAATTAAAATAAAGAAGTAAAAGTTAGAAATCACTTTCACCTTAAATGAGTTTCTTCTGCATTTTTTTGAAATTCAGTAGAGTTTCGTTACATCAAAGCTTCGAAACACTCAAGAACTCTCAAGAACACTCAAGAACAGTTCAAGATTACTTAAGAATTGAGAGGATTGCCAAGAAGAAGGCTAGAGAGAGTCAAAAGGGACTAGTATGCTCTTAATTTGAGATGAAAACAATGTGAGCTCTAAGGGTCCTTTATATAGAGTTAAAAATGGCATAGAATGGTAAGCTTTTGGTGTTCTCCTTGTAGGAAAATTGCTAATTATTCAAAATTTTGTGCCCCCCAAGTATAGAAAAATAGCAAGAGTGTTTGAAAAATTTAGAAACACAATTTTTGGATTTTTAAGAATTTTGTTTTGGATTTTTTCGTTATTTTTTAGTTATTATTCTCAGTTTTAATCAGAGCATGAATCTGGGTCGTTGATGGTCCTCGATCACAACACTCAGATCACGGTCAAGATTAATGAATTCACCGTGGGTCGTCAGATCATCCTCGAATGCATCAACAGTTCGTGATCAACAAAACGTATCTGATCTGGACAGTCGGATTTCCTCGAACACAGCACACCATTCGTGATCATCAAAGCGGCTTTGATCTTCACCGTTGGATGAACTTTGAGCGCAGCACCATTCGCGATTAACAATGCAGCTTTGATCTTTACCGTCTGATAAACCTCAAGCGCAACACTAGATCGCGATCGATCTGAAACGTATCAAATCTGGACCATCAGATCATCCTTGAGCGCTGTACCTTCGCAATCTCCGAACCCGCTTGCATCATGAGCCGTTGGATCTGATGGATCCATCGTGGGCCGTTGGATCACGTTGATCCGATGCATCTGGGTGCCCATGTGGGTTTTGAGCTCATTCGTTGGATGGGCAGATCGTTTGTGAACCGTTGGATTTCAGTGATTCAGTGCATCTGATCGTTTGGTGCGGGCTTGATCTTGGCCGTTGGATCATAGATCGTGTGGATTACGTATTTCTGATTTTTTACACATGTCTTTCTATTTTATTAATTTTCTAATATTCTCTCCTTTCTATTTCTTTAATATTGAATTTATTAGATATTTTTTCTATTTCTTAGTTATTTTTAATGCCAATAATTAAATAATATACAATTTTCATTTCTTCATTTTCATAAATATTTATTTACATATTCATTTCATTATTTATATAATTATAAATTGATACTTATATGATGTTATATTTATTTTAGATAAATATAATCATACTACATTTTTTAATCAATTATGTAAATTTTTTCATATACATATTCCTATAAAATGTAGTATTTAACACACATATTATTCAAAAATAATAATCATAAATTCATACGAACACTGTCGTGTTATTACCAATTTTGTCTCACTATCACTACCACAGAAGCCTTATCATCACAACCAACCCATAATTAAATTCTTTAAATTTCATAATTAATTCTACTTAATTGAAATTTTCATTTAAATATCAAATTAATGCTTTATTTGCACCCATAAATTTCTTAAATTTTTTTAAGTTGATTCACTTTACGTATTTCATTTAATTTCATTAAACTTGTTTATCTTTAATTATTTGACAAAATTTTGGGTTACTACAATGCAAATCTAAAATTTAATTCATGTTTTTCAAACATAAATATGCATACTAAACTGAAATCAAGCATACATGAACATGGTATCAAGCTAAACAAGTAAAATAGAGGTTTTAGAAATCACTTCTACCTTAGTTCGCAAAAAAGTTGTAAACCTCTGAAATTTGGTAGAATTCCGTTACTCTAAGACTTTCAAACACTCAAGAAAAGTTCAAGATTACTCAAGAACGGAGAGAATTGCCAAGAAGAGGCTATAAAAAATTAAGAGGGACAACTATGCTTTTGTTTTGGGACAAGAAAGAATGTTTACACTAGAATTTTTCCATTCCCTCTTGTGTGTACACTTTGGTGATGGGGATCTTCGCAATTTTCTCTTTCTTGCTAATACGGTTGAAAACAAGAGGTTCCCGTTTCTTTTTGGTAAGTTTCATGATCAGAGCATATATAAATATATATATATATAGTTTCATTATAAATCAAGAGGAACATCTAATTCTTGCAACCCATACCTTTATTGAATAAATGAGTATTTATAATAAATAATCATTTACTAATAATTAGTAACCAAATAGGAAAAATCTGTATTTTATTTTACTTCCTAATATCTGAATTTCTTATTATTTACTTATCATGTATACGTTAAAGTTTCCTATTTTTTATTTCCTCATAATACTTTGAAATTTGGCATGAAATCGTGGTGTAAAAGGAGAGGATGGCGCGGTTGTAAATAACCAGGATTTCAGAGGGTCGACTGTCCAAAATTTAGGGGTGTGGGTTGTGCGCAAGTGGGGATGGCACACATGCATGACTAAGTGAAAATTCAAGGTCGAAATTGAAGGAGAAAAAGACAAGAACAAATGGCAACCGATTTGTTTAGGCAAATAAGACCCTAATTTGATAATTAAATGAAAATGTCAATTTAGTAGAATTAATTATGAAATTTAAATAGTTGCTTAAGAAATAAATAAATAAAAATAAAGTATATATACACATATAGGTATAAATAAGGTATGTGTTAGCATAATAAATGATCATACTACATATTATAGGAATATGTACATAAAAAAATTCATATAATTAAATAAAAATGTAGTATACATGTGTTTATTAAAAATATATCAAACATCATATAAATATTAATTTATAATTACATAAATTATAATATGAAAATGAAATATGAAATAAATAATAATACATGGAAATGAAAAATGTAGATTATTTAATTATTGACGTTAAAGATATTAAGGAAATACAAAAATATCTAATAAATGCATTATTAAATAATTAGAAAGGAGAAAATATTAGCAAATCATCAAAATAGAAGGGAATATACAAGAAAATCAAGTTTTTATCAATTAGGAAGTGTCTAATTGGCAAAATTTTTGATAATAGCAACTTAGAATAGTGATTTTGGTATTATAAACACGATCCAACGGCCAAAAACGTATAATCCATCCTATTCAGGATCCAACGGCCACGATCAAGACCTTATCGAACGCCCGGGTGCACCGAATCACAATAGATCGAACAGTCTGAAATCAACAAGTTCGATCCAACTGTCCAGATTTGAGATATCTCTGATCGATCGCGTCACTCAAGGTCCATCAGACGATCCAGATCGAGGCGCTCTAAGATGATGGCAAACAAGTACTCCGATCGAGGCAAATCGGATGGACAGAAACAACCGAGGACGATCAGACGACCAGAAAGAGTTTCGTTAATCGCGATATGCGTGTCTGGAGGACGATTGGAGGGCTCGGATTGGATTCGTTATCGGTCGATCGCGAATGAAACTGCACTCGAGGATGATCAATGGCCCATAGCAAATTCGTTAATTTTGATCTTGATTCAGTACTGCGTTCGAGGTTGATCAACGATCCAAATCGAGTTCGTTAATCTTGATTGCGAACGTGCTGCGCTCGAGACTCAGCCAACGGTCCACGATTGAAGCGCCTTGATAAATGTTTTGATTGAGGATATCTAACGGTCAGGAGCCGAGACAATGTTTGCGATCTAATGCTACGATCGAGGATTATCAACGTGCCAGATTAAATGCTCCGAAATCAAACCGAAAAATTAACAAAAATATGAGAAAAGCATTTAAAAATCCAAAAATTGGTTTCTAAATTCGCAAAAATTTCCAAAAATTCACTTTCTATTCTTCTATGCTTGGGGGGCACGAAATTTTGAAGTATTGGCAAGTTTCCCACAAGATGACCCCCCAAACTTTCCATTCTCTGCCCTTTTAAACTCTATAAACACACCCCCCCCCCCCCCATGCTCACAATTCATCTCATCCCAATTCAAGAGCATACTAGTCCCTCTTGACTCTCTCTATCCTTCTTCTTGGCAATCCCCTTTGTTTTTGAGTGTTCTTGAGTGTTCTTGAACTGTTCTTGAGTGTTCTTGAGCGTTCTTGAGAGTTCTTGAGTGTTTGGAAACCTTGAATTAATAGAACTCTGCCGGATTTCAGAGGAGTATAGAAGAGACCTTTTTAAGGTGGAAGTGACTTCTAACTTCTACTTCTTTATTTTAATTTGAATAAGTCTTGCATGTGTGATGATATTTTGAAGATGATTGATTGAATATATG
>JAJIYU010007648.1:0-18961 GCA_030144865.1 Tinospora cordifolia | reverse complement strand
GTTTTTTTTATGCTTTTCTAAAGAAAAGAAATTTGAAGACTTCTGCTGTGACAAATAGTTCTTTTTGAAAAGTTTGTTACTTTCAATTTCTATTGAATAAAATAGTTTGAAATTCTTTATCTCCTTTATTTTGCCTTGATTTTATTGAAAATTATGTATTCTTGAGTTTTATATAAAGGCATGAGATATTGAAAAGGAAAGAACAAGTGTGTGTCGCTTGTAATGTAGCACCGGCCCGACCTGCCATTTTGTTAAGTCCACTGAGAATGGTGGCAATGTACACTGATTAAAAGATACGGGGGTTGGGGTGTTACATGCCTTCTGAGGGTATATAACACTATCTGCAAGTGTTCTAAGTGTTCAGCCTCTGACTTGGAGTAGATTAGAATGTCATCTACGAATACCACCACAAACTAGTCAAGATATTGTCTAAACACTTGGTTCATCAAGTCCATGAATGCTACTCGGGCATTAGTCAAACCAAAGGGCATCACAGTGAACTCAAAGTGTCAATATCTTGTCTTGAAGGCAATCTTGTGTATATTAGACTCTTTTATTCTTAACTAGTGATATCTCGACTTAAGATCAATCTTAAAGAAATGGGTGGCTCCTCTCAATTGATCAAATAGGTCATCAATCCTTGGAAAAGGATACTTATTCTTCATTGTAGCTTGGTTCAACTTTCAATAATCGACACAAAGTCTCATAGAACCATCTTTCTTCTTTACAAACAATACTGGAGCTCCCCAAGGTGACTCACTCGGCCTGATAAAACCTTTTTCTCAGAGTTCATCAAGTTGAGACTTCAACTCGATCAGTTCTACTGGTGCCATTCTGTAAGGAGGTATGGCGATGGGGTTGGTTTTAGGGTGAAATTCAATCTTGAACTCTAACTCTCTAGTAGGTGGTAGTCTGGGTAAGTCGTATGGGAACACATCCTTGTACTCACTAACCACTGCTAGGTCTTGGATTCTCTTTAGTTCAACAATTTCTTCTTCACAGAGTTCCTCGAACTCGTTCTTCTGCCTTAAGCAGTTCAACATGGCCATGGTTGGACTTCTCGATAATCTACGCATATCCCCGTTGATTCTATAGGTTTCCCCAGAAGGTAGGGTTATGATCACTCGTCTCTTAGGACAATCTATCTGGGCTTAGTACTGGTCTAACCAATCTATCCCCAGGAGTACATCATAACCATAAAAAGTAAGATACGTAGGTTAACTGTTATGAGTTTATCCTCGAACCATAAGTCGCAAACAACACATTCTTTTTGAAGTTTACAATGGTCCCTATTGGTGTGGATGCATTCAAAGTTATTGGTAGTGTTTTTGTCATAAGTTGTAACCTATCAGCTAGTTCTTTACAGATAAAAGACTTAGAGGCACCCCAGTCAAACGTACCTTCCACTACAGCGTTTTGGTCCTCCTGAGTCTCAAAAGCAAACATTCTAGCCTGGTTCTGACCATGGCTTTGGTTCTGCCCTTGATTAGCGCTTTGTTGCTATTACCTTCCTTGATGGTGATCGTTCTAACCTCCTCCTTGTGGTGGTTGTTGCTGAGGAGCCTGAGCAAGAGTAGTCGGGCAATCCCTAGCAAGATGACCCTTCTGTCTGTTTACGTAGCATAGCCCTTGCCTCCTGGCTTGTTCCTTAAACTCATTTTAGGTCTGCCTCTGTTTTTGTGGCGCTTTTTCTAGCATTTTTGTTTTTCTTCTGAGACCTGTGATCTTTTTCATCCTTGGGCCTCTTATTCTTTTCCCTCAACCTTTGTTCTAGGTTGAACTCTTTTTCCAAAGTTAGGGCCTTTTCTAAGATGTCTCTACCAGCCGTGGCGGCTCTGGTAGCGTATCTCTTGGATCCAGCCATTATCTCTAAGTCGAAAGCCATTTCAGTATCTATTAAGGTATCACAACGAAAGATCTAAGAGAATCATAATCTGGGGCACACAACCCGTCTTTCCGATCTTCGAGATACAAAATGTTTTTCCAGACTTGAGAAGATAATTGTCTCATCCATATTCATTCATCGAGTTCGTATTCCCTAGCATTTCATTTCATTTTGTAACAACCCGAAATTTTATAAAGGCGTACACGTCGATTACTAAATATAAAATAAAATAACAAAAAAAATGAAAATGTAGATTTTAGAATTAATAATGTTTAAAATAATAATAATAATAATAATAAATGAATTAGAATCATGTTTTATTTAAATATAGATATAGACTATGCTTTGAAAAAATATATATAAATTATTTTATAGTTTACTCGTACCAGTGATGCGAAAATGAAAATAAATCAAATTTAACTTCGTTTGTACGCATTGCTTTGAGAAAAAAAGATAGAGGCTTGTTTTCGAACTCTAGAAAAAAAAATATAGATCATTTGATCACACACACACACGCGCGCGCGCGCACACACACACACACATATATATATAATAAGATAGACCAATCTAAAAATCTGGGTTTAGGTTTTGGAATCAAAATAAAAGAAACAAATTAGAAGATTCAAATAAAAAAGAAATTTCCTGAAAAAAACAAATCAGTGCTCTAATTTTTGAAAAGGAAAAGAAAAAAAAGGAAAAAAAATGTAACACCCCAATTTTCAACCGGACTTCAGTTCACGTGTTGTCTCAAGTGTGGATCGTCACCCGATGAAAATCAAGATGCCACTTAAATTTTCTTCTGTCAAAAATCTTTTTCTTTAAAATTAAGTTCATAACGATTAGTTCTCAAGTTCATGTCCATATAGATGTTCTATACAAAATAAAAGATCAAAATAATTTCTCAATACATTCATCGAATTTTTCAAGATAAATCATGAACGATGCAGTGGAATAACTTCAAAATTATTATTAAAACCAAAATTGTTAAATAAGAAAAGTCATTTAAAGATAAAATAAACTAAAATTAAAACCAACGTAAATACATTAAAACAATCCAGTAAAATACATAAAACATGACTTCTAAGTCTTCTATCCCGGACAACCTCCCCAATGAGGCATCCAATTAAACTGTGAGTCTTCTAACGTAAGTTATCATACTCTACGTCCAGATGTACCTAAAAAATAAAGTGGGAGTGAGCTCGAAAGCCCAGTGGATCATTCCTACACATCACATGCATTATACAGACCCAATCCGCAACATTACAAACACTTTCAAACATTAGGTGTTTCATCTATTTAGTTGTTTTAGTTGTAATCTAAGACCGGAAGAGGGTTGAGATGTCTCTCGGTATTCCCTGTGATCCAATCAAACCTCAGAGGGTTCCAATAACCATCTAAAATCAATCGACACTCACATCACAGTCTAAGAGAGAGTACTTACTGCAGCATTGTACCATCTCCCGAAGACTTTGAGACAATCTCAAGCGGTGACATATAGAAGATGCCACCTCGATCCGCTTCAGGCTCGATAATTGCACCGATATGTGAATTCTTAATAAACCATCGTCTTATTTTAGTTTTACAAACAATCTCAATCACATCAAGCATTACACAATACACTAGAAAATCATTTAAACTATGCCTATTGGTTAATATGATAATGTGCATGAGTAAACAATGGGATCTAAATACATATTTTTCTAGTCATTCATGCCATATTTAAGTAAATCTAAATGCAAGATGTTATATTCAATTATGTCATGAACTAATCATGCATGAGTCTAAATAATTCGTCATACATCACACATCATTCAAATGAATCAAACAATTTCAATCAGTTTCCTAATAAGATTCTAATAACCTAGAACTATTCAAACAAATACTTTGAATCTTAAATCTATATAATACATATGAACAAGAAAGTCATGCACACCTGATTTTGTCGATCTTCTGGACTCTTGGCTTTCCTTCAAGTAATTGTATGTTATGAAATGTACAAACCTGAAATTTACCACTTAACACTTTATCTTCAATTTAGGTGATTTATATTTTAATTAGGAAGTCTAAATATCAGTTTCTACTAATTTAGGATTATTCTTAATTCCTAATATTTTGTATATTCTAATTAATATAGTTTCTTAGTCCTTAGAATCTCCTGAATTTGAATTTAAAACTTTGATAATTTACTTGTAAGTTTGTTCATAAAATTAAATTTCTAATAATTGATTTTTTTTGCAACTTAAATAGTTTATTAATATCATAATTAATTCAGTTACGAACAAAATAAGACTTCTAAATGTTATACATTTAGTTTCAAGGCCTCGAATTTTATTCTCTTCTTATAATAAATTTTTAAACACCTAAAAGTTTATTTATTTATTATTCTATTTTATATTTTCAACTAATTTGAATTATTAAAATTTAAACTTCTAAAAATTAAATACAACTATTAATGCGTTGAAAATTATTATTATTATTATTTTTTCCAATCCTAATTTATAAGGTTAATTAATTTAATTAATCCTCATGTTTAATAATTAATAAATAATTTAATATTATATTTATTTAATTTAAATTATTAAATAAATACTCTAAACTAATTTTTTTATAATTGATTTATAAATTTTATACTATCTATAATTTAAAATCAAATTTTACCTCACGTCGTCTTCATCGAGCTACATTAAGTTGGTTACCGCGCGCACCTACGAGTCACATCTTCTATTACTGTCTTCTTAATTTCAGCTCAAATCGAATTTCTTCAGGCCATCACAATCATGACTCGCCACCATGAAAATCAAGGTCAAACACAAGCAATTACATTCCAGCAACATCATCCAAGACTTCATTTCATCACCTTTCCATCTTAATCAGTATACTCATCTCACAAACCCAAATCACTACTCACGGTTCACAAAATGCATCAACAGTTTGTATGCCACAATCTTCGTCACGGATCAGTAAGACACACACACACACACGGCTACCATGAAAATGAATATGCAGCAGTCATGATTTCCTCTTCTTTCCATCTTGCTTATCATCCAACACACCTATATCATAGTTAACACATCAAAAAAACTCTTAATCAATCCTTCATCGTTCTTCAAGATCAATCACCTACCACGAAACTCAACCCCAATCAATGTCTCTTGCAACTCATCCACTTCATAAAAACATACTAATTTCCAGCATTGTTCGATTCCCTTCTTTACGGACTGGTTACACATCACGAACCAGTAACTTAAAAAAAAAACAGATTTCATATCAGATTCACGGCACACACCAGCTTCCCCTCTTCTTTTTTCATTCATCTGCTTTCCTCTGTTCTCCATTTCGTTTCTTCATTGTTCGTCTTTGCTGGCGGTGAAAGTGCAGCAGCAGCAGATCACGTTGCACTTCATCCTTTGCATCTTCCCTGCGAGAGATTTTCAGCATTGCACGTTCCCCTGTTTTCTCGATAGCACGAACCACGCAACCCAAAACCAGAAAATGACACAAAACCTGTCGTTGCCTCTTCTTGCTCATGCCACTACTGCTATCTTGCTACAACCAGCATCAATTAGCCCAACAGAGCATCAATTCCCTGTTTTGACGCCCAAATCACGTACCTCCTCTGTTCGTCACACAAAACCAGCACCAGCAGCTAGAACACTTCCTCTGCCATTTCGTTTCTTCATTTTTCTGCTGAAATACTCTTCTTTCTTGCTTTGTTTTAACGTCTCAACCCAAATCTTGAACCAGAAAGATGAGATTTCAGCTTGCTCTTCATCAAATTCCAGCTCGTTTCAACCCAAAAATTGAATTCCGAAGCATGTGTTCTTTTTTTTTTTCAAGATTTTCTTCTTCTTCGGTTATCCTTCTTTGAGTTCAAATTCAGTCTCCTCTTCTTTTTTTTTTTTTTTATCCTGATTCATTTGTCCAGAAACTTCAATCCTTCACCGCCCAAACCAATCCAAGAATTCTGGTTCTTCAAGTTTTCCAGATTTCGTTATTTCTTCTCTCTTTTTTTTTTGGGTGTAACAACCATACGTAAGTTTTATATTTGATTTGATTTTTATTTTATTTTATTATTATTATTATTATTTTCATTTTTATTTCAATCACCAATCAAATTTTATTTCTTAATTAAAACTTCATTAACCCAGAAAATTTTGATACTTTATTTTATTTTTCCGGCTAACTAACGATGAATGCTCATTTACTTTATCTGATTATACTCATATTCATATTTTTGATAAATTTTTAATTTAAAATTTTAATTTTTGATATCATTTTAACATTGACACCGATATTATTTTAGTGTTACTCTAATCATAATAAACATCAAAATATTTATTTCACCTAATTATGTAGCTATAAAACATAATTTTATTTCTTTATTATTATTATTATTATTATTATTTATTTTTATAACATTTTATTGTTATTTTTTTGGTATTTTATTTTAAAATTTTATTTTTTTAAAAATGATATCTTTTTTATTTTATTTTATTTTATTATACTCGCGACGTGAACGTGTTACAAAGAAATTCTCAAAATTTCACGAACAGGGAAAGCTTCACGAACTAGAGTTTTTCGGTGAGGATTGAAGAAGATGGGGCGTTCAAGAAGAAACCAGATTTCGAGCTGGAAAATTTCTGGCTTTTGGAATCAAATCAAAGAAGAAGAACATGGCTGGTGCGATTTTAGTGTTCTAGGGCATCGTCCAAAAGAGGAAAAACGAAGAATAATCTGGTTTTTGGGCACGAAATCTGGGTTTTGGTGGGGAAATCGGTTGAAGAACTAGATCGAGGGCTTGATTTCAGTTGGTATTTGTAGCTGGTGTGTGATGTTCGTGATGCATGAACGAAAGAACAAAATTTGGTTTTTTTGGGGTTTTTTGGCCTGTGTTGTGCGTTTTTCAGTGAGGATTTGTGATTGGAGCAAAAACGTGGAGAAAAAAAGTGCTTGCTGGCCGTGATTTGGGTATCTTTCTACTGCTTGACCGTGAATGGAGAAGACAACGAGGTTTTGATTTGGATGAAAAAAGAACGAAACCTGCTTTTGCAGTTGGTAAGTATGCTAATTGTTTTTGATGTTGGTCGTAATTCAAAGAAGAGGAAAGAAGAAATCTAATCTGAAACTGGTGTTGAATTTCTGGCGGTGAAGGAGGGAAAATCTCGTGTGGTTTGGTTGAAGAACGTGATGGGTATGTTGCTGGTTTGTGATGGTAAAACAGAGAAAATTTCAGATTTGTAATTTCGAGATTTGATTTTGGTTTTCCTTGTGTTTGTTGGCTATGATTGGGAAAAAAGAAGATGATGAACATGAATTGTGATGTGTGTGTGTGTTAGGATTGTGAAGCATGAACAAAAAACCAGAATTTTCTAGTTTTGTGGTTGGCGGATCGGATGAAGAAGAACATAGATTGCTGGATTTTTGGATGAGTGAAAGAAACTTAAAATGAAGAAGATGTGCTTGCTGTGCGTGAAGAACGAAGATGATGAATGAAAAAAAAAATCTGGTTTTAGTCGGTTTGAGGTTTTTAATGACCGAACAAGAAGATCGAAACTGAGAGGTTTGTGTGTTTGTTGATAGCAAGTTGCTGTCGGGCGTGCACGAAGAAAAAAATAGTAGTAGTTATCATCGTTGGCGTCGTTCGTGCGAAGGAGACGGAGAGAGGTAAAATACATATATTTTACAATTTTAAATTTCAGATAATTTGAAAGTTATTTTATTTGATTTTGACACGAAAAATGAAATTTAGAAAATTCAAAATCTCTTAGTTGAAAATATGGATAATTGAAGCCTTATTAAATATTTTTATGCTAGTACTATTATTTTGATTTATGTGAATTTTGAATAAATATTGAAATATGAATATCGAAATTTAGGAGGTTCAATATTTTAGAAACCCAAATTAAAAAGATTTCTACTGTTAGAATTTTAATTTAATTAGGGATAATTTTTATATAATAGATGAGGAATAACATTAGAAGATAAAAATTTAATTATTTTGATTAGTTAAAAACATGAAAAATAAACCTTTGAAAGCCTTGAATCTTTTATAAGAAAAGAATAAAATGTTAAGCCCTGAAATTAAACTTATAACATTTAGAAAATTTATTTTGTTTTGTAACTAATTTATTTACAATATGAATAAATTATTTAAATTTGTGAAGATTTTCAAGTGATAAAGAAATATTTTGGAAGTAATTTAACTTTAGATATAGAAACCTTATTTTTATTTGAAATGAAATTTATTCAACATGAATGAATTATTTTGGAGCCAAATTTAAGTCTTAGTGTTTGTAAATTATTAGTTCTAATTTAAATAAATATTTGGAAGTGAATAAATCGTAGAAGCTTAAGAATTTATTTTTAGATTAAAAGTTTAAATTAGTAGAAGTATTATTTTTATAAAATATAAGCTTAGAAATTAATTATTAAAATTTTAATGACAGATTAAGAAATTCGAAGAATTTAGAACTTGTTTTATTTTAATTATATGAAATTCTAGAATTTAGGAATAACCCAGAATTAGTTGAAGTTGATATTTAAACTTTATAATAAATTGAGAAATTGTTTAAGCTTAAGAATAATTCCAAGTGAGATTGAATATTAACTAGGAACTTAGAAATTTTTATTAATTGTTAAATTTCAGATTTTACAAGTTCAGAGTATCGAATAGCTCGCAGAAAAGCAAGGTGACCCTGAAGATCTGCGGAATTAGGCAGGTGTGATTTCCTTGCTCATACGTATTATATGGATTTAAAATTCAAAGCATTTGTTTGAATAGTTATAGGTTATTAGAATTTTATTAGGAAATTGATTGATTAGAATTTTATTAGGAAATTGATTGAAATTGTTTGGTATGCTTGAATGATGTGTGATGAATGATTATTTAATTATTGCATCCATGAATAGGAAAACATGCACTTAGACTTCATCATTTATTCATGTGAACGGTCATTTTCAATAGCATGCATTATTTGATTAATTTTCTTTTATGTGTATGTTATTTTGGTATGATTGGATTGTTTATGAAACTAAAAATAAGACAACGGATTATTAAAAATCCACTTACCGGTGCGATCGACAAGCCTGAAGCGGATCAAGGTGGTATCTCCTAGGGACCACCGCTTGAGATTGCTGAGCTATAAGGCAGATCGCAGGTATTTTCAACTTTTAGCTAGCCTGCAATAGCTAGAAGTCTTTGCAAGATGGTACAAGTTACGATAAGTATATTCTTTTAGGCTATGATATCATTATTTGTAACATGACTAATTTTAGATGGTACTTAAGATTTTTTATGATTAGACGAGATCACGGGGAATACCAAGAGGCATCTCAACCCTTTTCCGGTCTCAGACTTCGACCAAAACTAAATGAATGTTTGAAATGCTTAATGTTTGAAAGTATTTGTAATGTTTTGGATTTTGGTTTGTATAATGTGTATGATATGTAGGAATGATACACTGGGCTTTCGAGCTCACTCCCATTTTATTTTTTAGGTACACATGGACGTATAGTACTGGAACCTACGTTAGAAGAACTAACTTGTTTGTTTTTAATTGTAACAGAACTAGATGTATATTTTTCATTTAAGATTAATATCATTGTTTTATATTTCACTTATTTTATTTTATAACTGAACGTATGCTTTTCTTGAGTTTAATTTCACTGTTTTACATGTATTGTTTTGATTTTGTACTATTCAACTGGTTTGGTCAATATAAAATGATTTTAATGATATCATCCGCTGCACATTTACTCTGATGATTTTAAATAAATAGTTATTTGAGTTTCCTACAAAATGATTTCAGATGTTAGTTGTTTTTATTTAACTATGAAAAATCTAATGAATACAGTGCAAATTAATTTGAAATGTTATCTTTCATAGAATTATGTTTTCAGATACATTTCTTTGAGAATATTTATCATGAACTTGAATTTGAAGAAAAAGATTTTGACAGGAGGAAAATTTTAAGTAGCATTCCGATTCTCAACAATCGACGACCTATAACACCTGTCGATAGGTTTGATTGGGAATCGGGGTGTTACACTTTCGTACTATTATGACTCTAGATTTATGTCTCTCGATTCTCGATTTGTTCAGTAGCTTAACAGTTTATGCTTCTAGGTTCTTGTTTGTTCTTGGGTATAGGATTTGGTTTCATATGACATACATATAAACTAATCCAGCATGCTTTTCAAACAATCATACAATCATACAAGTTCACGCTAGCATAGCAAAATTTCAGGCTTCCATCTAAGCTTTTGGTTCAAGTATCTCATACCATTCTACCCCTTCCACTTAGATTTTCACTTAAAAAATTGTCACACCCAAATAATTTCGCAAATGTCTCCATAACTAAGATTTCCCTAGCCCACTATACCTGACCGTCCTTTAACAGCCAAGCATAGAGAAACAAGTTCTTCCAAAGTTACCAATCATTCACCAAACATGGTCCGTCATTCTTCGAGTCCAGGCTTCCTCCATGACCCCGAATTCCTATGCGTCCCATACCACATAAAAACCAAAGTCATAGAATCTTCCTGATCTTGTGTCTTGACCAAACAAGATTCAGTTCTCACACATTTTCAATTTCTAACATATGTCCTAAAGTTTTATGCTTTTGACATCCTTTTCGACTTCTAGTCAGTTTCTTGCCGTAATTTTTGTAACGACCCATATTTTTAAATATGTATTTCTATGTATTTTTCTAAAATTTTAATGGAAATATATGAATTTTCTCAAATTTTTTCTAATTTTGCCCATTTAATTAGAGAAATATGATTAATTGAGAAATATAATTTTCGGGATGAAAATGTGATTTATTATTGAGGAAATATAATTTTGGAGAGGAAATATTATTTGTGTGGTAATTATTTAATTTTTAAAAGAAAATAGCAATTTTCAAGTAAATTATATGATTTTTGAGAAAATAAATGTATAAATTGAAATTTAGCATATAGTTAGAAAATAATGATGGACAATGAATAAATGAATGAGGAAAAAAATATACATATACATATATATATGTATTGTACATACAAAAAAAAGGAAAAAAAAATTCATATATATATATATATATATGTATATAAGTAACATATACATGGGTATATATACAAAAAAGAGGAGAGCACTTGGGCAGCCCAGGCACATGGGCCTGGACAGTCCAGGCCCATGTGGGCTAGAGAGGGCGCAGGCCCAGCTCCCCCTCCCCCTCTCTCTCTATTTTCTCTCTTTCTTCTTGATGCGGATCCGGTAGGAATTAGATCCTAAGAACCCCCAATTTAAGGTAATATACTCACCCCAAGAAAGCTAAAATCAGATTTAATGATCCACTTGAACCCTTGAATAACAAAGAAACAAGAACCCAACGTGTTAAACGCCACAAGGTTGATCAATCCTTGATAAGTCTAGAAAAGTTCAATGAAGAACATAAGAGAAAGCCTTTCTCAAATCTGAAATATTCAGATTAAATACTCACTTTACTGATTTGATGCCTTCCTCAAAGACGAGCAAGCCAATTTATACAAATCCTGGATGTAACTCCAAGGAATACAAAAAGTTACAAAAATAAACAGTTATTAACTTACCCATGAGAATTGAAGACTCTACACTAACTGACACTTAATACATATTACAACTCCACTCATAACTCCTATAGACAATGCATTAACTCTAAACACAAACACACTATTGCATAGTTATTACACCTTGAAAACTGAAATGATTGACATAAAAGACTAGTAACACATAGGAAATTAATTAATTTCGTGCAACCTCTAATAATAACCAATAAACCATCTTTATCATCTCAAATTAATGAGATTATGACTTGAATTACTCTGTCCACACATGTATTTCCACTAGAGGTCTTTATTTCATATAATTTTGACTATCTTGCACTTGGATGACACTCATAGCTCCTTTTGATTTATCCAAGCCCATATTAAAGTTAGAAAAACCATTAACACCTTGTTTGGCCCAAATGTCTTGAACCAGCCCAAGTAGTGTTTCATTAAGTCTTTTGGCACGGGTCCGTGTAATCGGTCCTCTTGGAATATGCAAAGCATCATCATCACCATTAATTAATTTATTTATGTCATCTTTGTCAACTTCATAATCTGCATCACTTCTCTTTCCTCCTGATTTTTAGCTAGGGGAAAACCAGGTTTTTCTTTTTGCTGATTTTTCCCATGGTTTTAACCTATGGTATTGGCCATTAATGCATCCCCAAACACCTCTCCTTGTTTGCTGGAACATTGAGCCACGAACCAAGCATTTATCAGCCAGATGTGATGTTCAAAAGGGGTTGCAAAGATCATTCAAACACCACCATCAACACCTTAGTTGCAGGAAAATCTTCTTGAACACCCCATCTTCAACCCTGTGTATCTCCCTCATCCCATCTCAGATTTGCACATTCTCATAGTCATTGGAAAGATCTGAGTCCCATCTTTAAGGTTGTGCAAACCGTCGAGCAAAAGCACCGGCCAGTTGAGACGGAAAACACCACGAAGGTCAGCCGTTCGTCACTACAAAACCCAGAAAACCAAACAAGTGTGCTCGACTGAGTTTTGTGAGGCTAATTTCTCACTCATTCGAGCTCTGATTTTAAGGTAATATGGCTCTTTTCAAACCTTGAAATGTCTACTTTAATTTTTATTTTGTGAGAAATAGCAAAGAAATACTCTAAGCATGTCGAAAATGGTGTTGAAGTAGGCTACTTAACATGCATGTGTTAGTTACTTAGAAAATTTTTGAAAAACCTGTCATAATGCTATGATTTCGAGCTTGCTATTTTGATTTTTTTAAAATAGCTAGACATGTCAGATTGATCTAAAAATTTGAGGGTATGATTATGAGATAATTAAGAGTGTTGTGTAAAATTTTCGGCTCAAACCAATAAGTATAAGGTGTTTAAATAGATGGAAAACTGACTGTCTGTCATGTGTAATACGAGAAAAACCAACTTCCTGAGATAAAATTCTGGAAACTCCTTAGGAAGTGTATATTGTATCTGGAAAATTTCTCATCAATCCGATATACAGATTGACTACAGAAAACTCGGAAAGTCCGCTGCGCAGGTAGAGCAAAAAGGGCCGAAAATTAGGTACGTGTTATCCTAAATGAAAACTAGGTCAAATGAAGTCCAAAAATCCCAAATTAAAATTCTAGTGAATATATTTAGAGTATAGGTCATATCTGAAAATTGTTGCACAATTCCGACATACGGATTGGTCACAGGAAAATTGGAAATTTCTCTGCACGGATAGAATGAAAATCCAAACTTTGAACACCTGATATCCCTATTAGAAGACGTGTCAAATGAGGTCCAAAAATCCCAAATTTAATTCTGGTGATTATTTGAAGGGTCTAGATCAAATCTGGAAGGTTTCGTGCAAATCCAACGATTGGATTGATCGCAAAAAAATCGACAAATTTATTGCGCAAATTGAAGTAAAGGCCTAGAGTTTGACTATGTGTTGGGGATTGGGG
Source organism: Tinospora cordifolia (assembly GCA_030144865.1). Lineage (NCBI taxonomy): Eukaryota > Viridiplantae > Streptophyta > Magnoliopsida > Ranunculales > Menispermaceae > Tinospora > Tinospora cordifolia. The sequence continues at coordinate 5,582 of JAJIYU010007648.1, read as the reverse complement.
ATTTTGACCCAATTTGACCATATTGACCAATGTTGGCCAACTTTGACTAAGGTGACAGAGTTTGACCGAGGTTGACCAAGTTTGACCAAGTTTGACTGGTTGACCAGGTTTGACCAAGTCGAATTTTGGGTCGACTAAGACCAACTAGGGGTAGTGGGACTGGAATTAAACAACATTTCATGAGGAACTGAAATTGAGTTAACATAATGTATATTTGAGCGTATATCGCAGGACTGGGCCGATTGTCGAGGGGACATCGGTGCACGGGACCTGAGGTGGGTAGTTTGACCTAGTTGTTCAACTCAGACTACTCGTACAAGCTGGTGGGACAACCTTTATATCGGGTGGTGAGATCGAAGTCTGCTTAGCAACTGTGCTTTCTAGGGTGGGATAACCCACCTCCCTTTCAATGTTTAACTTTACTCGGAACAAGACTTACCCACTATCAGCTCAACTTGCAATCTTTGTATCCAAACAAAACATTTCAAAACACATTTTTCTTTTTTCTTTTTTGAAAACAGTTTCCAAAATAGTTTTCAACTACAAAACAGAAGGTAGCGCATTCTAATATTCCATTCAATTCAAAGTGAAACTCTAGTTAGAGTTTGTAATTTTAGTCAAACAACCACTGATTGACTTTTTAATTCTATCCCAAGGCACCTAAAGCCTAGGCTCTAATACCACCCTTGTAACACTCCAAACCCCTAGAAACAGGTTTAAGCTCAACCACAAGGCAGGTTGGGTCTTATGTTATATTTACAAGTACACAACTTGCATCTTAATTCCTTTGTTCTAATACTTATTGAAATCCCTCATGAATACACTTTTCATTATGCTTAATATTCAATCCAACAAGTGCAATACAAGTAGAAAAAGGAATACTTCAAACTTTTTATTTATTCTAATAAAATAAAGAAACTTACATTCTTAAATTAAATCATAAACTTGAGTGTATAACTCTTTAATTAAATATAAAAATGCAGTGAAAGTCTAAAAATCAAAACTTGGGTAACATGCCCTTATAATGGAATTTTCAATACTAAAAAAGAATCTAATATCCATAATCTTCATGGTTCATTCAATTTTCTAAAAAATAAAAGGAATGGGGTGAGTATGTAGCCCAGTGGATCATTCATTAAACAACTAAGTTACTATTTCAAATTAATAACACATCTAATTTCACAAAATTTCATGCATTAAGTGATTCACAAAATGTTTTGATTTCAAGTTGACGTTATGACTGAAAGGGGGCCTATTCCCTTGATGTTTTTATCTTAGATACCCCTCTTTAGGATGAAAAGACAATTCTTTTGTTACTTTTCATTGGATGCCGCATACCAAGTATCCTTTAGTTGCGCCCTGCAACCACACACTCCAAGCATGTGATAAGAACACCCATAGCATCCCTATGGATCACTATGATAGTACATGGTTCTTATCTTCACTTTCTTATGTTTAAGATCACATAATTCATAAAAGAAATTCAAAATATAAATTTTAGAATTTTAAACAACCAAGAAAGCATGAAAATATCATATAGAATGCTTGAAACTACAATGTAAACCTAAGCATGGCATGGTATCATGAATAATTAAAACATAAAAACATACTAAATTGAAATTAAAATGATCATTCATGCTGAAACTGAAATAAAACATGCTAAAAATTAGAATTTAAACAAGCATGAACATGCTAGAAATTTAAAATAGCAAAGTAGAGGTTTAAGAAATTCCCTCCACCTTAATCTGATTTTCTTTATAGAATTCGGCAGAGATTTCCCTTATCTAACACTTTCAAAACTTCAATAACTTCTAACCACCAACAAAACTACTTCAAAAACTATCTAAAATACTGAAATAAGAACTCTCATACAAGAAAGAAAAGAGAGTAAGAAGAGGGCAAGAAGAAGCAAAGAGGGAAGTGTCAACTCTTTGCTTTAAGATGAGATGAATGTGAGCAATAGGGGGTATTTATAGGTGTTCATGAGTACAAGGGGGACGGTTTGGGCAATTTGGGCAGCTCACAAAGTTGGGCAAGTTTCCAAACACTTATGGGACAGTTTGGATTGAAATAGATATATAGGCTCATAGACCACTAAAGCTTGATAATTTCCTATGAGCTATGATTTAATTCTCTATTAAATTTGTTAATTAATTTCAAAGAATAATTTTAGACTTAGAACAATTCTAATCTCAGTTGGGACATCCCCTTGTGGATAAGAAGATGCTCATATAACTTTCTTATTTAGTCTCTTGCTTGGTCATCACACAAGATACACATGGAATCCTTCCTATTTCTTCATTCTTGAATGTCAAGCATGGGGAGTATAGCATCAAAACATTAGAGACAACATATCATAGTCTAATATGCAAATCTATGCTTAAGGAAACTCTCTAAATAATTCAAACTCCAAATATGGTGCACCTTTTAGTGTACGCCCATGTGTTGGTGCCACAAAGGGAGAATGGCCACTTTCTAATTTGGTTTTCTTCTTACATAAAGGGGGCGATTAAGGTTTTGTGAAGCTTTGTTTAGATTTCAAACCTTTCTAAATTGGTTAGTTCACATGTGTGCACACAAACATGGCCAGTTAGCACAAAATGGGGCATGGTATACATGATCAAGCATGGTGTACATGGAATCACTCTTCTTAGATTTTTCAATTCCCATGGGACATCTCATTCCTTGGGTAGGTGTGGGCATACATGATCAGTTGTATGGCATATGAGATCACTTTTCATGAATTCAAATGATGGACACGTTCCATGGAGCTTTGGATAGGGTAGGGTGTACATGATCATGGTGTTCCACCCATGTGACTTGCACATGTTAGGGGTGACCATGACTTCATGGGTTCACAAAAGTTAAATAAAAATTAATATCTCCTTATTTATAAAGAATTATGATTTATAACCTATAATTTTGGAATCACATGAACCTAATGCAAATTTTAAGGTATGGTTTGGCCCAAGGTGATTTTTCCTCAAAAACTTTTCTTATTTAAGACGCACTGAGGTCATTAAGCAAATGAAAATCCAAATCTTGGCCAATTGTTCTGATTTTTGGATATGTCATTCATTTTGTTAGCTCATGTCATTCTGTTTCATTTCAGGTCATTTCAAACCCCCAAAGTACCCTAAATGCCAATTCTTTCCTAATTTGGACCCCCTTGAAGGGTATTTGGCAAATGAAGGCTCTAACCTTGACTGATTGTTCTAATTTTTAGATATGTTGTCTCATTAGTTGGTTCATGTCACCTTACTTTGTTTTAGATTGTTTTGGGTCCCTATGGTTCACTAAATGAGAGTTTTGGAACCCACCAAATTTAGCCCTAAAATGAGTCTAGTTTCATTTTGCACCCAAATTTCACTGAATAAATGATAAATTTCATTTAATTGAGTATAGAGAATTCAAAATATTACATTTATATTCTTGTAGCCTCAGATGTGAGGTTTAAAACGCCTCAAACCTTAGTTCAAACAGATGTCCCTAACCACTTCAAATGATGCCCTAAAAAATGCTTCCAAGAACTGTCCTCTGCTAAAACTGTCATAACAGTTGATCAACCAGCCAACTTTGGTAACTTGTAAAACAAGTTTAAGACTTCGGTTTCCTATTTCCACCACTTGGATATGAAAGTACACAAGATAAGGAACCAAACAAGGGGTTTTACCTCAAAAATAGACGGAATGGGTTATGAATCAACCATTTGAAGTTTGCTCCAACACAATTTTCTATAGGTTTCCAACTGCAATAATGTTAAACAGCCCTTTTCGTGGTCGTTTTAGTCTCAAACGAATGTGGGATTTGATCAACGGCCTATGCAATGTTGTAGAGGGGATTGAGAGTTTTCGAAAGAGCCTAAGATCACATAAAATGGATGTGAGAGTAAGAAGAAAAGGATGGTTAAAGATGGGTGGTAAAAGCTAGAAATGGACTTTGCTCAATAGCTGAAGTTTTTGTTGCATGTTGAGGTGTCCTTGCATGGCAAAAAGGAGCATCACGTGGCCCATGAGCAACCATACAAGGTGTCTTATTGTCAACATGTATTGGCTTAACCAAGAGGTTGATTGGAATGACAAAACCATGGCTCAAAACCATGGGTTTGCTGGTTTTTTCATTGTATTTTCGCTAGAATTTGCAGGAGATTTCAAGAAGAAATTGAAGAAGAAGAAGGCAAGGCATGTGGGTCGGCCCACACGCCGTAGCCCGTTTTCTCGCGGGCTGCTGGTCCGTGTGCCTAGCTTCTTGCACCAGCCATGGGCCCGTGCTGTTGGCCCAACGCGCTCGGGCCCGTGAACCCAAGCCAAATTTCGGCCTGCGTGGGCAGTGAGCCCGTGAGGCCGAAATTCGTGATTATTTTCCCTCTTGGTATATACATATACATGTATATATACATGTAATTTATCATTTTTTTCCTTAATTTTTATTACAATCATATGATTCATCCACTTAGGTATTTCATCAATTTTCATCATTTATACATTTATTTTTCAAAAATTGAGTATTCTACTCAAAATTTACATTTTTCTCCAAAAATTTCATTAATTATGCCAAAAATTCAATAATTTCTTAAAAAAATCATAATTTTTTTTCCAAAAATTTTATCTCCACTATAATCAATGTAATCTCTTCTCAAAATTGTATTCCTCAATTATTCAAATTTTCCTTCAATATATAATTAAAAATTGGAAACAATTGAAAAAATTCATGTATTTTCATTAAAAATTTTAGAGGAATATGTGTATCAAACCCATTAATTTGTGTGTGAAAAATAAATTTATGTTTTAGCTATAAAAAATTTTGTTGAAAAATGTAATTTTTTACTATAAATCTCATTTTGTAGCTAATTTTTATTTTTAGCAATGAAAATAATTTATAGACGTGGATAACTATTAACTATACAAATAAAAAAAAATCATAGCTAATATTGTTTAGCAATGACTTTAAAAATTGTTGCCAAATCTAATGATAAAAATTATTTTTGTAGCTAATTATATTTCATAACTAAAACTCACATTCTGTTATGAAATTATTTTTTATCGCAAATAGTTAGTGATAATACATTTTTTCATTGCTAAATACAATCAACGATGAATGTTTAGCTATGACTTTGCAATGAAAAATTTTTATCGCTAATTACATTTGGCAATAAAAATGTGATATTTAGCAATGAAAATTTTTATAGCTAAATGTAACACCCCAACCCCCACATTCCTTGAGTTTTGGACAACCACCATTATTTTGACGGTGGACTTGACCAATTGGCGGGTCGGGCCGGTGTTACTTTACAAGCGACACACACTTGACTTTCTATTTTTCATTACCACTTGCCTTAGAGTAAATTCAATAGTACAAATAAAAATCAAGGCAATTAAAGGTAAAAAAAAATTTAACTTCTTTATTAATAAAAGAAAAAAGTACATAGCTTTCTAATTCAAGAATAACCATTACATTGTTTATCAAAAGATATTCATAAACTCAAAATTAAAAATCAATTTTCAGCGGAAGTCTTAAAACTTGGGCAACATGCCCTTACATTGAAAGGAAACTTTTATGAAAATAGAAACTTGCTAAATCAA
>JAJIYU010007647.1:0-18936 GCA_030144865.1 Tinospora cordifolia | reverse complement strand
CTTTTAGCAATTAAACTTTGGTTGACGGTACTGAAATGACTAAAATAAAATTCTGAACTCAATAGCACTAAAAATTAAAATTTTTGCAGATCAAGAAGTATATTAAATTTGCATCTATACAATTGAAGGAAAAAATGTATAGATTAATATTATATATATATATATATAATGCTATATAATTGATTAAGTAATGTTATAAATATAACGTTATCTGTAATTAATGATGTATAGCATTGTGAATTATTCCACATGAAAAAATGCATAACATATAAAATAATTATTTTTTTTCTATTTATTGTATGTTACAACAATTTGTGAAGAGGTTACATAGTACATACCGAAAGCAAAACATGTGTTAATGGAGTGAGCTTTCGGTATTTGGGCTCAATATCAGAAGACGCGATCAACGACTGGGAGAGCGTCGACAGTCGATCTAATAAGTGAATAGTAATTTAATGTATTCATTTAAGCTTTTATTCTACTTATGGCTGTTGCATAATTGTGTGCCATATGCATTGCATATTGTTTTGAGACGAGGCCTCTTGGGAGAACTCATGTTCGAGTCTTGCCAGGGACAAAACCCATTACTTGGTCAACCCCTTCTATGGGCGAGGTGTCAAAATGTGGGACAATATCAGCTCACTAGCATTGGACACTGTGCCACTCTAATTAAGACGAGGCCTGAGATACAAGTACAAATCTTTAGATGTGCTGACTTGACCTTAAGATGAAATGTTTCAAAGTGTGGGCATTGGATCATGATAGTTTCTAGATAAAGCTGATCGAAAGATCTTCAGATGTGTCAACCTGGCCTCATGATGAGAGGTTTTGAGGTGCGGACATTGGATTGTGATAGCTCTAATATAGAGCTGATCGATGGATCTTCTGATGTGCTAACCTGATCTAATGAAGAGAGGTTTCGAGGTTCAAAATTTGATCATGATAGTTCTGAGATAGGACTAATCGACTGGTCTTCAGATTTGTAGACCTAGCCTAGTAATGAGAGATTCCAAGGTATAAGATGACATTGGACTGTGGTAGTCTTGAGATAAGAGTGGTAGGTTGGTACACTCTATGGATATATTTAGAGTGGTGCATGACACACTCTACTAGTTCGTGGGTGGTGACTGCACCACCTGCTCGGTGGGAGATGATCATCGAGATATGATAGTATGGCCTGGTGTATGGGCCAAGATCGTCAATTGATATTGCAATATGGACTGGACGATGGTTAGTCAGTCCATTCGAAATGGAAGTTGACTAGAGGATCCTTAAAATGAAAGAAGGGTACCGATTTTGGATATTGGACCCTTGAACCGTGGCATAATCCATGTCATATTAAGCTATTGCATTTTTATATGAGTGATTTAACATGCTATTTATTGTTGCATTTTATTTCAATGCTTGAAATGTTGTCTCTTGCATTGCATGTAGAATGCATATCTGTTGCTACTCACTGAGCACACGTCGATATCGAGCTCACTACTCTTAACATTCCAGGTCTGTCCAATGTGGATAAGGGGAAAGGTGTACAGTATGCGTGATCTTTTCCAACCTATCCCTTGCTTTGTTATTTTGCTATTTCAATATTTTAAATCAGTATGTACAAGGTTGAAAAAAAAGAAGTTAAACTAGACTCTGTAATGTAATTAATGTTAAAGACTTTCGTTGTTGTTACATTATCCCACTTAATTTGTTATTGTTGCACTTTGAATACTATAAATGTTTTAATGGTAAGGCTCAACAGTAGTTATCAAAGTTATGAATTTCAGTTTTTCAAGTATAATTTTTATGAAATATGTTAGTCTATTGTATGATCCAAAATTAGGGTGTATTTTTTTGGGAGTAAAAATACACAATATATATATATATTATTGTGGTCAGATTAATGAGTAGCACGTAGATATGTAAAATGTGAAACCCTATGAATGTTTATGATAATTGGAATTCAATACGTAGGAAGTGTGCCTTTTAGCACTAAAACTTTGGTTGACGGTACTAAAATGACTAAAATGAAATTCTGAACTCAGTAGCACTACAATTAAAATTTTTGGAGATCAATAAGTATATTAAATTTGCATCTATACAATTGAAGGAAAAAAATGTATAGATTAATATTATATATACATATATATATATATATATATATATATATGTAATGTCATATAATTGATTAAGTAATGTTATAAATATAACGTTATCTGTAATTAATGATGTATAGCATTATGAATTATTCCACATGAAAAAATGCATAACATAGAAAATAATTAATTATTTCTATTTATTGTATGTTACAACAATTTGTGAAGAGGTTACATAGTATATACCGAAAGCAAAACATGTGTTAATGGAGTGAGCTTTTGGTATTTGGGTTCGATATCAAAAGACGCGATCAGTGACTGGGAGAGCATCGACAGTCGATTTAATCAGTGAGTGGTAATTTAATGTATTCATTTAAGCTTTTATTCTACTTATGGTTGTTGCATAATTGGGTGTCATATGCATTGCATATTGTATTGAGACGAGGCCTCTTAGGAGAACTCGTGTTCGAGTCTTGCGAGGGAAAAAACCCACTACCCGGTCAACCCCTTCTATGGGCGAGGTGTCAAAATGTGGGACATTATCAGCTCACTAGCGTTGGACACTGTGCCACTCTGATTAAGATGAGGCCTGAGATACAAGTACAAATCTTTAGATGCGTTGACTTGACCTTAAGAAGAAACATTTCAAAGTGTGGACATTGGATCATAATAGTTTCTAGATAAAGCTGATCAAAAGATCTTCAGATGTGTCAACCTGGCCTCATGATGAGAGGTTTCGAGGTGTGGACATTGGATTGTGACTACTCTAAGATAGAGCTGATCGATGGATCGTTTTATGTGCTGACCTGATCTAATGAAGAGAGGTTTTGAGGTGTGAAATTTGATCATGATAGCTTTGAGATAGGACTAATCGATGAGTCTTCAGATGTGCAGACCTAGCCTAATAATGACAAATTCCAAGGTATAGACATTGGACTGTGATAGTCTTGAGATAAGAGTGGTACATTGGTACACTCTATGGATATATTTAGAGTGGTGCATGGCACACTCTACTAGTTTGTGCGTGGTGACTGCGCCATCTGCTCGGTGGGAGATGATCATCGAGATATGATAGTATGGCCTAGTTTGTGGGCCAAGATCGTCGATTGATATTGCAATATGGCCTGGACAATGGTCAGTCCGTCCAAAATGGCAGTATGGCCAGAGGATCCTTCAAATGAAAGAAGGGTATGATTTTGGATACTAGACCCTTGAACGATGGCACAATCCATGGCATATTAGGCTATTGCATTTTTATATGAGAGATTTAACGTGCTATTTATTGTTGCATTTTATTTGAATGCTTGAAATGTTGTCTGTTGCATTGCATGTAGAATGCATATCTGTTGCTACTCACTAGGCAAACGTTGATATCGAGATCACTACTCTTAACATTCCAGGTCTGTCCAATGTGGAAAAGGGGAAAGGTTTATAGTATGCCTGATCCTTCCCAACCTATCCCTTGTTTTGTTATTTTGCTATTTCTGTATTTTAAATTAGTATGTATAAGGTTTGAAAAAAATGAAGTTAAACTAGACTCTATAATGTAATTAATGTTAAAGACTTTCGTTGTTGTTACATTATCCCACTTAATTTGTTATTTGTGCACTTTCAATACTATAAATGTTTTAATGGTAAGGCTTAACAGTAGTTAGCAAGTTTGGCTAAGGAGTAGACTTGTCTGACTATTATGTCGGCTAGGCCACTCGCAGGGGGTATCAAAAGGGGTATCGACAGGAAAGGTTATATGAGTGATTATTATTGTGGGTGGGTCTGCGAGTGTTATAAGTTAACTTTGCTCTGAGTTGGTTTATTTGACAATGAATGTATTAGGTTTAAAGGATATCAAACTAGCCACAATCTAGTGAAGTATGTCCACCTTTAGTTGGAGCTATCATGGATATAATTTATCATAGTCGTGGACACATATGAGTGAGGTTCATTTGTCTATGGGTTATGCTGAATCGAGTATCATACCCATTAGAGCCATAATAGTCCGAGAATTCCTATAGATTTGAGTAATCCTTGGTCGTAACTGCACCAATAACATCAACTAGCAGCTCTACTAGTTTGAACACAGGAAAGCGAAAACGGGAAGAAGAACCTTTTACATGCAAGCCTATTAAAACGGCTAGTAAGAGGTATGTTCACTTGAGAGTAGAAGGACAAGAGGCCAATATTTTGTTGAATATATAAAGGGTAGTATTTTGAGGTTGTAAATAGTGATGAGAATGTTGATGTGTAGCTTTCAATTAAATAGAAGATTGTTGCTTACCAGAGAAAAATCTATGTACAAACGAACTTTGGGTATGAATGGAAAACATGATGTTAGTAGTTTAAATCTGTGTATGGTATACATGAGAATAAATGATTCTGATTATGTTATGCAAATTCAAAATGCCGAGAGGTCGTCCCTGTAGGTAACAATTGGTACTTGTTCAGCAACCATAGCTAAAGCCTAACCTTATGTGAAAGCTAAAAGATGCAATTAGGGCACTGGGTGAGATGTTGCAAGTATTCACAGCTGCTTTACACTAACATATAGATTGGGTGGTGGTAGGAGTACATCGAGTGGTACCAAATGTGGCATCAATAGAAGAACCTAAACTAGTAGTAACAAATGAGGATGTTATGGAAGCTCTAAAAAGTAAGAGAAGTATTAATCTAGAGAATGTCGGGCCCCCTTCCCTAGATTGAAGGGTGAGCCGACCAGCACAATGGCCTAACAAACCACTCACACACCAAGCTTGCCAAAACACTATTAAGCTTCCTTCTTATCTATACACAACAGTGTCAGAGTAATCACAAGAGATACAGAAGTAGCTAAACAAATGATTGCAGTAATTTTTTTTTCTAAGTTAAACAAAAAACATTTATGTATAGTTTTTTCTATGTAGCAGTAGTGAAAATGTAATAGTCAGAATATCTACAATGTTTTCCTCTCTTCCTATTCATCAAACTAACTCTCCCAAAAAGTAAACCACGTAATGAAACATACCAAAATACGAGGTATGCTCTATGGAGTGACCACTTTCTTCCCTTCAACCTTAGTGGAAGAACCTAAAATGTTAGAGTAGTGAACCAAATTTTTCCACAGTGGCTCAGTAAGTAATACAATCTAATTTATAACTTAGAACAAGAATTCTATAAAACGATGTCATGTATGCATGCACGCACAATAATAATATGCAAATGAATGCAACAGTTAATGAATGCTAAATCCATAATGCAATCATGCATCTTTCATTTTGAAAACAATTTTAATGTTGAAAATACATGCCGAAGCTCTCAAATGGATACAAGGCAATAACAAATCCACTTAAGTGGGTGTACCCGACGATTAGGTTTATTCTCATATTATATCATAGGGATCTACTAGCTTATACCTCGTGTATGGCAGCCTCAGATCCTCCATAGGGGAACCCAATTGATATACCTGCCAAGAACATACCCCCAGGTACAACGACCACTCGTCCTCAATGCTTTACCACATCCAATACCCTAACCTGCACCATCTGACCTTGAGATTTGATGCACATTTTCTTATTTAAAAACTCATTTAAAGATTTCAAGTGCATTTCAATATGTAACACATTTCATTTATGAATAGAATCACAAGTAATAAAATAGAAAGTACTACTCACAAGGATGCTCAACTTCCAGTACTCCTCTTGTAATCGGTCGCGTCCCACTAGCATTTGATCTTGCGTAATCAACATGGTTTCTTACTAACTACATGAAATATGGCTCAAATCTAACTTTATGGTTTTTAATCAATTAAAAGATTGACTGGGTCAGTTATAGTCTATTTATGAATTTGGTCAATATTAGTTAATACAATCAACTCTAACTAAACCTAACACTCGCTAACCTATCCAACTAATAAGGTCAACATGGTCAACATGGTCAACAAGGTCAATTCGTGTCAGTAAGCCCTTAATATTGATTCAAAATACTAGAAACTTATATTGTCGACACGTGTCCCACCTTTGATACATAATAACCAACGTTTTTATAAATTTCACGGTTCAATACAGTTAATAGGAAAATTTTAACTATTTTCTATCTTAGGCATTTTTCTCCAATAATGTTTCATAATGTTATACAACATTATATAACATTTTTTCCTATTATTTAACATTATATTATCCTATATAATTTTTTTCTATATTTATTAATTAATCCTCAAATTGCATAAATGTAAATTTAATATATTAATTAACCTTCAAAAATTTCAATTTTAGTGTCATTGAGTTCAGAATTTTATTCTGAACATTTCAGCGCCCGTCAACTAAAATTATCGTGTCAGTGGGTATACCTCCTATGTGTCAACTTTCAACTATTATATAAATTCTTAGGGCCTAAATTGGTACAAATAATTTACATATCTATATTTTATTCGGTAATCTGAACATAATGATATATATATATATAATGTAGTTTTATTCCTAAGGAAAACACATCCTAGTTTTGGGTCATATAATAAATTATCACCTATATCAAAAACTATACTATAAAAGTTGTAATTCATAATTTTTATAATAATTGTGAATTGAAAAGAAAAAAAAGTAAATTATCCCAAGTGTCAGCTCCTCGACAATGGACCACTTCCCTTTTCCTCTTTTCTTCCCTTTTCTTGTATTTTTCTCTCTTTTTTTCTTCTTTTCTTCTTTCTTCTCTTTTTTCCCCTTCTTTTTCTCTCTTTCTTTTCTTTCTTTCTTTTCTCTCCTTTTTCCCAAATGAGCGAATGTGAGCAAAAGAGAAGGGATAGAATGAAAATGAGATTAGGGGGGTATTTATAATTTTGGTATGGGGTGGGTCCCACCACAAGACCCCAATGGTCAACAGGTTCTATCAATCCACCTCATGCATATATATGTCCTTATTTTATCTTATCATTTATTGATTTACTTAAATATTTTTTTTGTTCTCATTTCCAACCAAACACATCCTTTCTCTTATTTATATTTATTTAATTATTTTCCTCATCATCATTTTTTTCCAACCTACTCACCCTTTAATTAATCTTTACATATATATTCTTTTTTTTTTCATTATCCATCTAACTCAATCACCATTATCCAATACTTTTATTTATCACACACACACACACACACACACACACACACACACACACACACACACATAGATATATATATATATGTAATAATCATTTCATTTGATTAATTCATTTCATTCATTATTATTATTATTATTTTCTTAAGGAACTAATTAATTAATGCACTTGTATTATTATTATTACCATTATTTATTTTTTATTGTTTTATTTTTTCATTTAATACCCATATTAATTAATATCATTGCCAAAAATTACATATTACCCTTTAATACATATATTAAGTTATACTATTATCGTATAATCATGAATTTTATTCATAATTCATTAATTGATACATAAAAATACATGTCAAACTCATCAACTCAATGTCCAAAGTTAAGGGTTGTTACAGTCTCCCCTCCTTAGAACAAATTTTGTCATCGAAATTTGCTAAGATAACAAAGGGTTATGAAGCGACTCTCATAATTTAAGAAAGTAAATGGCCATGTAGTCCTCTTGCTCCTAGGTGTCATTCTCGGCACCATGAAACTGCTAACGAACATATACCATCGGTATCTCTTTGTTGTGTAGCTCAATCAACAATACCTATTGGAGCCTCATTATAGGTACAATCCTCTCGCAAATCAACATGTCTCTGGTCAAACATATGCGAGGCGTCAATATTGATACATGAAACGCATTGTGTATTGTAATACCCCAGAATTTTGTAAAATAATTTAAAATAAAGAAAATATGTTTAGTGAATTAAATTCAAAGACTTTAAGAAATTTTTTGGTATAAATTGTAGGTTGACACATGAAAAATAAAATATATTGGAGATATAATAGAAATAAGACCTTAATTTGATGAAAATTTTAATTTAATAAAATTAATTATAAAATTTAAATAGTTGCTTAAGAAATAAATAAATAGAAATAAAGTATGCATACACATATAGGTTAATATGTGTATGAATAAGGTGTGTGTTAGCATAATAAATGTTAATACTACATATTATAGGAATACGTTCGTAGAAAAATTTATATAATTAAATAAAAATTTAATATACGTGCACTTATTTAAAATAAATAAAACATTACGTAAATATTAATTTATAATTACATAAATTATTATTTGAAAATGAAATATGAAATAAATAAAAATACATGAAAATGAAAAATGTTGATTATTTAATTATTGGCATTAAATTTATTAAAGAAAGAGAAAAATATCTAATAAATGCAATACTAAATAATTAGAAAGGGGAAAATATTAGTAAGATCATAAAGTATAAGGGAATATGCAAGAAAATCAAGTTTTCATCATTAGAATGTGTCCAATTGGCAATTTTCGGATAATTGCAACATTAAAAATCAAATTTCGTAATTAGAAACTGCATCCAAGGGCCAAAAACACATCATCCACACGATCTAAGATCTCACGGTCACGATCAAAGCTCAAACCAATATCCAGGAGCACCAAATCACTGAAATCAATAGCCCAGAAATGATCTGCCTCATCTAACTGCTCGGATTCGATCCTCCGATCACGAATGACACTGCACTCGAGGTTCATCGTATGGCCTGGATCGGTGATCAAGATCGGATGCTATGCTCGAGATCCATCCAACGGTGGAGATCAAAGCTGCATGGATTAATCGTAAACGGTGCTGCGCTCGAGGACAATCGGATGGCCCAGATTTGAGATGTCTTTGATCGATCGTGAAGCAATGCATGACTCGAGGTTGATCAACGGTCCAAGATTAAGTTCGTTCGATCCGATAGCCGAAATATATTTCATTAATTGTGAACCAAATCCGCCTATTGTGCTTGAGGATGATTGGATAGATCGGATTAGGTGATCGCAAACGTGTTCTGTACTCGAAGCTCATCCGACGGTGAAGATCTTAGATGCCTTGATGATCTTTCTGCGTTCGAAGAAATCAAGTGGTCCAGATCATATCATCTGTGTTGAGATATTCGAAGAAGATCCGACGACCCACAACTAACCCGAAAAGCTTAAACCGTGATCTGATGCAGCGATCGAGGAAAATCGAACGATCTAGATAGAACCCAAATTCATTGATCTCGATGTGCGTGTCTTGAGGACAATCTAAGCGTTCAGATTTAATGCTCCAGGATTAAATGAAAATAAAGACGAAAAATCCGATTAAATACCTCAAAAATTCAAAAAATTAGTTTCTAAATTCCCAAAAAATTTCAAAAAATTACTTAGTAATCTCCTATGCTTGGGGGGCACGAAACTTTGAAGAATTGGCAAGTTTCCCACAAGATGACACCCCAAACTTGCCATCTCTACTCTTTTGAACTCTATATAAGCACCCCCCATGCTCACAATTCATCTCATCCCAAGAAACAAGAGTTGAATTGTCATCTTGTTCTCTAAGCCTTCTTCTTGGCAATCCCCTAAGTTCTTGAGTGTTCTTGAGACTTCTTGAGTGTTTAGAAGTCTTGAAGCAAGAGAACTCTGTCGGATTTCAGATGCGTACAGAAGAGACGCATTTAAGGTGGAACTGACTTCTAACTTCTACTTCTTTATTTTGATTTGAATAAGTCTTGCATGCGTGATAATGTTTTAAAGATGATTAGTTGAATATATGTTTTAATATGTATGTTTTATTTATTTGATGTGCCATGAATATACATGTTATGCATGTTTAGAAATTAAGAATATTGATGCATGTTATACATGAATTTTGCCATGAATAAATATTTAATGATTCATGTTTTGTATATGTTGCATTGATGATTTAATCTGACATTGTGTGTTTTATTACTAAGAAAGGATTAAACAATGATTCAATACACGTACCGGGGCGATGATAGACTGCATAGTGTCATCATGTGTGTTCCACCCCCTGACCTGACTTGCCAGTTTACCATTGGAAATTTCGAACTAGGTTTCCAAGAGTGATCCCACTTCATAGATATTGGTGTTTGAGTTTTCATTTGTCATTCTCTCTCCCCACGATGTAGAACACAGGGATTAAAGTCTTTCGGTCCGAATGTCAACCATAAATAAGAATTTGTTTGAATCGCCTAATGTACAAAATTTTTTGATATGCTTGGTTTGTTTGAATTGAAATAATGATTTAGATGTTTAGGAAGATCCACTGGGCTATTTGCTCTCCCCTTCCTTCTATTTTTTGGGTAATTGATTTACATGAAGACCATGAAAATTAGATAGATTCATTTATTTAAAAAGTTTTTAATTTCTATGTAAGGGCATGTTGTCCAAGTTTTGAATCTTTCGCTGTAACAATTTTCTTCAAGATCAAATTATGTACTCAATTTTATTTAATTAATTGAGTTTATGAGTTTCAGTTATTTCTTTTATTATTGCCTTATTAAATTCTTAAATTTAATCATATACTATTAAATACGATTAAGGCATGAAATAATTGAAATAGAAAGAAAGTCACGTGTGTGTCACTTGTAAAGTAACACCGGCCCGACCCGCCATTTGGTTTAACCCACCGTCAAGAGAATGGTGGTCGTGTCCAATGCTTAAAGATGTGGGGGTTGGGGTGTTACATGTACTCTTGCTTATTGAGGAGGTAATGTCAATTTGTAAGTAACAGGACCTATCCTCTTGAAGATTTCGAAAGGTCTAATATATCTCGACGCGAGTTTTCCTGAAATACCAAAATGAGTTTGCCCCTTCCAAGGAGAAATCAAAAGTAGTACATGATCACCAAATTCAAACTCAAGGATCTTTCTCCGGTTATCCGCATAACTCTTTTGTCAATCCTGAGTTGCCTTCATGTTTTGACGAATATGTTGGATTTTCTCATTTTGCTCCTATACAAAAGTAGGGCTCAAAACTGCTATGTCAACTACCTTGGCCCAACAAGCTAGCGATCGGTAAGGTTGGCCATATAATGCCTTAAACGGTGTGTGTGTGTATATATATATATATATATATATATAAGGCTCCTCTACTTCATGTTTAAATCTCTTTGAAAAAAAAAATATTTAAGGCTCTTATGATCAGAATAAAACATAAAATGTTCACCATACAAATAATGTTACCAAATCTTGAGCGCAAACACCACTGTTGCCAGCTCTAAATTATGGACAAGGTAATTTCTCTCATACTACTTCAACTGTCGTGAGGCATATGAAATCACTCGGTCTTCCTGCATCAACACACACCCAAGGCCTATCCCACATGCATCTGTATAAATCACCAACTCATGACCTGGTTCAGGTAGCACAAGTACTAACACAAATGTCAAATAACGCTTCAACTCAAGAAAGGCCTTCTCACACTTATCTGTTCATATGATTGAACATCCTTCTGGGTAAGTTTCGTCAAAAGTGCAACAATTCTTGAGAAATTCTGCACAAATCTACGATAATAGCCTGCCAAACCCAGAAAACTATGGATCTCCATTACTGTGGTAGGTATCGACCAACTAATCAATAGTCTTGACCTTAGCTGGATCTATAGAAATACCATCGACTCCTACCACATGGCCTAAAAATTCGATCTCTATCAACCAAAACTTACATTTGATAACCTTAGCATACAAGCGATGGTCTCAAAGAGTCCACGGTATGATCCTCAAATGTTCAACGTGCTCCTTCCTAGTCTTTGAGTAAAGGAGAATGTCATCAATAAAGATAATGACAAATGAATCGAGATAGGGACGAAACACTCTCTACATTAGGTCCATGAACATCACAAGGGCATTTGCCACACCAAACGGCATGACTAAGAACTCATAGTGCCCATAACTTGTTCGAAAGGCCATTTTTCGTACATCCTCTTCCCTGACCCTCAGCTGATGGTACCTAGATCTTAGATTTATCTTTGAAAACACAGTGGCACCCCTAAGTTGGTCAAACAAGTCATCAATGCATGGAAGAGGGTACTTATTCTTTACTGTTACCTTTTTCAACTGTCGATAGTTGATACACAAATGAAGGCTCCCATCCTTTTTCCTTACAAATAACACTGGAGCACTCCAAGGTGACACACTAGAGGTAATAAAACCCTTACTCATCAATTCTTCTAACTGGACCTTCAATTCCTGCAATTCCTTAGGCACCATTTGATAAGAAGGGATTGAAATGGGTTGTGTCCCTGGAATAACCTCAATAATGAAATCAATTTCCTGCTTAGGAGGCAAATTAGGTAAATCCTCAGGAAATACATCAAAAAAAATCTCTAACAATAGGAATCTCATCAATACTCGCTCATGAAGGTCTCTCATTTATGGTGGTGAGACTGACTAGAGTATCAATTTCATTTTGAGTTTCCATTTTACCTCAGGTTCTTTATCTATTAGAGGTACTACCCCAAAAGATAATAATAAGTTGCCCTTGTATCTGAAATACCACCCTCTTGGTGAAATAGTCGACATATGCATGGTACGTGGGTAGCGAATCTATCCCGAGTATGGCATCAAACTCTAGGAACTCTAACACCCGAAGGTCAATAATGTTTTCCAAATCCCCCAACCTCAACACATAGCCCTCACAAATTGGATTAGGGCAAATGCATTCCCCAGCTATAATACTCAACATGAGCCAGGTGGGTGCCCTAAGAGGTATAAGTTCTAATCTATCTATGGCATGTCTGGAGATGAATAATAAGGTGAGCTAGCATCAACCAACACATATAAGGTAGAATTTAGAATAAAAATGGTACCTTCTACCAAAGTCAAGCTAGCCTCCGGATCAGGCTGTGTGATGGCTTGTGCTCTTCCTCGAGTGACGATAGTGGTGGATGCACTAGAAGCCAGAACAAGCATAGGGTAATCATATCATTTGTGGCCTAGTTGACCACGTTGATAACATATAATCTGATGTCCCTACTCAGCCTGATATGTTTGGATCGACCCATAATCTTTGTGTCCTAAATCTTAGCCTCTGCCTTGACTTCTACCTCAGGCCTCATACTGGGTCAGGAGTTGTCCCACTGGCTGATATGTCTGAACTGGGGTCATAGCGATCAGGACTACGAGAAATAGCTGACTTTGTTCCCCTTTGGACTATTCCCCCAAATATCTCATCTTCCTCAAGTATTTACCTACTCAGATCCACCATGATAATCGCCCTGAGTCAATGATTGGGGTTGTAACTACGACTGTGGCTGTAATTGTGACTATGACTATATTGTGGCACCCTATACTATTTGGAACATCGGACACTCATCTCTACCATCTGTCTCAAACTATAGCACCTGCCTCTGAATGGTTTCAAGGGTGGCCTCAAAAGATGTTGATGTCGCTTGCCTAATATTAGCCCTCATCCCACGACGAAAAAAATCATATTCTCTCCCTTGGGTTACCCACTAACTCAGGCACATAAGCCTCAAGTTGGAATAATTTGCGGGTATATTCCCTCACTGACATGTCTTCCTATCATGAGGTCAAAAACTCCACCTTCTTATGCTCCCTTGCTATCTCAAGAACATAAGCACTTAAAAATAATTTCTGAAAATGGGCCCATGAAGTAATGTGTCTCTCTATTATCTAGGTGGCCTTCCACCAGATGGCGGTTTCATCTTCAAGCATGTGCACTGTAAAGAGTACCTGATTTTCCTCTGACAACTTCAACATCTTAGAGTTCTTCTCAATATTGAGAATTCAATTCTCTATCGCGTCTAAACTCAGACCCCCATGGAACTCCTTAGGTCTAAAATCCAAAGACCTCTTCAAAAGATGATCATGAGAAGCCTCATCTCCCTGTCTCCATGGCACTAGGGCTACCTCTGCGCGGTCAACGGGCCTCTCATTCGCTTCGATCGCAGGCACAATTGGTGCAGGGGTACTACTGGCTCAGGCCTCTATCTCTCAGCCTCAATCCTATCCAGTCTGTTTCTTAATAAGGTTGTCCAGGCCTAAGTAGCCTCAGTAGATACCCTGATCAGAACCTCAAGCTTCTATATAGGATTTTGCTCGGGCTAAATTGGAGGTGATGGTGTGGCATCGGTTCCAAACTCTTAATCTCCCATGTTAAGGAGGCATCGTAGTATGCATAAAATATTAAGTTTCCATCATTTCCAAGGTTAAGAAAACCATAACTTTTAATGCTTGTAACACAAGATAACTACACGTTAAGGTAATTATCTCCAAGTGATAGTTTGATCCACAAGGTTCAAATTCTAAGTCTTAAAACTCACTAACTCCCAATGACAGTCAAATTCTCCTCATGATATGACCACTCTCACTTGATTCCTCTTTCTATCAATTAGAAGTTAGAATGTTTTTTCCCATAATTCAGCTATGCTACTTTAAATTATTCATAAGGTCTTCCTATCTTTCATGATTACTCTAAGATTCCCTAGGTTAAAAATAATTGTTATTCCTAAATTGGAAAGCCTTGGCTCTGATACCAACATTGTGGGGACCCCTTCCCTTGGGTGAAGGGGAGCCAACCAGCATAGTGTCTTAACAAACCCACTCGCAAGCTGAGCTTGCTAAAACATGGTTAAGCCTCCTTCTTATCCATATGCAACATTATCAAAGTAATCACAAGAAATACAAACGTAGCTAAGCAAATAACTACAATAATTTTTTTAAGTTAAACAAAAAATATTTATGTCTAATATTTTCTATATAGCAGTAGCGAAAATGAAATAGTCAGAATATCTGTAATGTTTTCCTTACTTCTTTTACATCATGCTAACTCTCCAAAATAGTCAACCACGTAATGAAACCTACCAAACTAAACAAGGTGCACTCTATGCAATGACCACCTTCTTTCGAATATCCTTTGCAAAAGAACATAAAATGTAAGAGTAATGAGCCAAATTTGTCCACAGCGGCTTAGTGAGTAATGTAATCTAATCTATAACTTAGAATATGAATTCTATAAAACAATGTCATGTATGCATGCACAATAATAATATAAAAATGATTGTAGTTGTTATGTCTCAGTATCACAGTCATGCATCCAAAATGAATGTAGCAGTTATATAAGAGTAGTCGTAATCATAGAGTCTTCAAGTACCATCTAAAATCAGTCGTGTCTCAGTATCACAATCTAACAGAGAGTACTTACTGTGGCTTGTACCGTCTCCCAAAGTCTTTAAGTTGTCGCAAGCAGCTTCGGTTGGGAATACCTACGATCTGCCCTGCAGCTTGACAATTGCACCGCTGCGTGAATTTCTTAATAAACCATCGTCTTATTTTTGTTTTACAAACAATCTCAAACATATCAAGCATCACATAATACACAAGAAAAATAATTCAAACAATGCATACAAATGAAATGATAATGTGTATGAGTGTATGAGTAAACAATAAGATCTAGATACATATTTTCCTAGTCATGCATGTTGTATTCGAGTAAATCTAAATGCAAGATCATGCATGAACTAATTATAGATGGATTTAAATAATTCATCATACATCACACATCATTCAAATAAGCCAAACAATTTTAATCAATTTCCTAATAAAATTCTAATAACCTAGTACTATTCAAATAGATACTTTGAATCTTAAATCCATATAATACATATGATTAAAGAAGTCACGCCTACCTGATTCTGCCAATCTTCAGGGCTCTTTGCTTTCTTTGAGATCCTTGATACTCTAATATGCGAAGATTTGAAAATCCCAATTTGATCAGGCTTTTTCTTCCTTAAACTATTATAGAAATCCAGAAGCAACTCTCTTGCTTGAATAGAGATTCTATCTTTTCAGCTTTGGACAATTGTACTCTTATCGATACCTTATATTGAGAAATCAATGATCATTATCTAAAACTAACTACTATAGTAATAGAAGGTAAATCATACTAACCAGGAATACCATGTGACACATCCATTCCAAGATGATGGTTGAAACCTTGGAGATCAGGAGAACATTTGTTAAGTATTGATAATTAACCCTTGTTAGAGCAATGCATTGAATCACAATACCAAAATCAGCTAGATTTTCCTCTTCCACAGACCATATATAGTAGATGTTTTCCCTTTTTGGTAATAGACAAAGAAGGAACTAGGATGTTTCAGAAGGTTTGTCTTGTATCTGTTCAAACATCTACCCAACTTAGCCAGAAAGAAGAGTTCTCCTAGTCTGAGGGTTCTTTTCGAATATATCAAATGGTTGACTCTTTGCCCTTTCTTGTGCTCATATTTCTAGCCACAACCCTCCATCACGATTATATATAGAGAGCTCCAAAGTTCTTGTATCCAATGGATTTATCCTCTTATAAGATGTAAATGTCTTATTGATTTCCACTGAGAAATTTAGATATCCCCATGAAACATCTTCTACTATTTGAATAGGACTTGGCCCTAATCATCTAATTACAACTTCAGAAAAATCATCAATAACGGTCAAATCTAATTTCTTGTATCTTCTTCTTCTGTATACACATACCCGCGAACTAGTAAACCTCAATCCATAAACCGATTTGCTCAACTCCTCAAACTTCCACTCACCAACCAAAACTCAACACACACAAATGAACCATCACCACTACTCACATAACTTAAATCAGCATAATGCACCTTCATTCTTCATGATTTTCGCATCCAGCAGTAGCAGCAAACAAACACCCACACAACGCATCACTTCACAGCCGGTCTTATTCATCTTCAATAACGATCAGCCATTCAAAAACCTAGCGCACAGTTTATCAACAGCTCCTCCTTTCCAATAAATTTTCTATTTTTCCTCTGTTCTTGTTTTCATTGCAGCTACAACTACTCACACACGCACACACACATTTTCTCATCTTCTTCATTGTTGCCATTTCCTTGTTATTCACTCCAACCTCAAACACCATAGCAGCCACTTCAATAATGCACCACCTAACCCAATAACACCGCAGACTCCTCTATTTTCATGATTCACAGCCAGTAGCTGAAACTCATGGACTATGGCAGCACCAATCTTGGTCAGCCACTCCACACACCATACTCATTAGTCCCCATTGCAGCAGCACGGTTTTTGTTCTTCCTTCATCTTCACTGCACAGCTAACCTCTTCTTTTGCTATCCATCGTTTGAGGAAAATAGAGCATGCCAATTCTTCATTTCAGTCCAACTCTCCGAATCACTCTCAGCTTCCTTTCACGATTTTACAACAACCACCCAGAGTAGTAGTAGCAGCAGACTGCAAAACCAGCAAGGCTGGTCTTCTTCCTTCTTCTATTCAGCTCACCTTCTATTTTTGACTTCGACGCTGTTGTTGGTTCTTCGTCTTCATGCCAGATTACCGGAGGAGCTGCACAACTCCAATCTTCTTCTTGGCCCAGTAGTTGCTACATGTGTTCTTTCCTCCCCTATTTTCTGTTCTTCTTCCCTGCATGGCCTTCTTCTTCATTCGACAGCAACAATAGTAGTAGTAGCAGGACCAGCAGTTGCATCTTCCCTTTTTTGTTCTATTGCAACTCCTCTACTTCGTTATCTTCTTGGTCTTCTTCTTCAATGTAGTAGCACCAGCAGCTGCATTTTGCCTTGTTCCTTCTCCTGCAACTCCTCTACTTCATTCTCTTCTTGGTTCTTCTTCTTCAACGTAGCAGCAGCAGCAATGACAACAACAGAGCATTATTTCTTTGTTTTCCTTTCTTCCCTCTATTTGTCTCATCAACCAACACCACCAGCTTCTTCTTTGTTCTGCAGTAAGGATAGCAATAGTTTGAGCAGCAGCAGCAGGAACACTAGCACACACCTCCTGGCCATCTTGCTGTTGGTCCCAAACCACAGCACTAGTTTCATTGTTTTGTTTTTCCTTTCCCTCATTATCTTTTTCTTTGGTCGAACCAAAACCAGAGCATTCTGGTTCTCTCTTTAATTTTCCAGCTTCTTCTTTCAATCTTCTCAGCTCTTTCTCCTTCTTCCTATAATCCAAATAACTTGAGAACCACCGCCCACTCAACCCAGAGAATTCTGGCAGTTCCTCAAAATTTTGATTATATTATTTTTTTTCTCTCTAATCATGTTGATTTAATATAAAACCTTCTTATAATTTCTATGTTGATTTAATATTATTTGTTTAATCCTTATTATAAGTTTATAAGTAGCTTGAGCAGAAGCAACAGGAACACTAGCACACATCTCTAGGCCATCTTGTTGTTGGTCCCAAACCAGAGCACTAGCTTCTTTGTTTCCTTTTTCCTTTCCCTCTATTTGTTTTTCTTTCGGCCGAACTAGAACCAGAGCATTTTGGTTTTCTCTTTAATTTTCCAGCTTCTTCCTTCAAACTTATATGCTCTTTCTCCTTCTTTTTGTAGTCCAAATAACTTGAGAACCACCGCCCACTCAACCCATAGAATTCTAGCAGTTCCTCAAATTTTAAATTATATTTTTTTTCTCTCTAATCATGTTGATTTAATATAAAACCTTCTTATAATTTCTAATCATGTCGCTTTAATATTATTTGTTTAATTCTTATTATAAGTTTATAAGTTTATAAGTTTATATATATATATATATATATATCACAAGGTGGAAGTGATTTCTAGAACACCTTTTTGTTCTTATTTAAATTCATGGCATGCTCATTATTGTGTGTTTTTTACTGAATTCAAAGATTTTCAATTTTAGTTCTAGAATTTTAAATGTTTATTTCAGTATTTCAGTTTTGAGTCATGTTTGAGCAATCATATCATCCATGCCATGTTAGTAACATGCTTAGGGTTTTAAATTAAAGTATGATGCATGTTTTATGAGTGTTTCATGAATTGACTGTGTATATCCTAAATTTTAGTTTGATTTCATATTCTGAAGTTTATTTTATGAGATCATGATATGAGAATTAATCAAAGACGATGGTGATAATAACCACGTACCATCATAGTGGTCAAGGCG
>JAJIYU010007646.1:0-18890 GCA_030144865.1 Tinospora cordifolia | reverse complement strand
GCTTTCCCATTGGAAAATCCACATTGATTTCTCTCAATGCTGTAGTCACCCTTGATGGGGCACAAAAAACAAACAAACATTGTGTTGGAAGAGCATCCAACATAAAACCCCACCCCCCCACCCCAACTATCCAATCTTCTAAAAAATCTTTAGAAGGCACCAGCTCCCAAACTGCCATTGAAAGTGGATTGCCCTTCAAAGGCAAACACAATTATTTCATAGGCCAATTTCCAACTAAACACAATAGATATAACTCAACCCCAAGGCAAGCCTATATTCTTTTCAATTCATTTTGTTCTATTCTTTTTAATCTTTTTCTTTTCTCCTCTTTTATCCTCACTAGAGGGAGGTGTACCTTTTGTTCATGTTCGTTATTATTATTATATTTTTAGGAAAAATCCACATTTGGTATAATAAGAAATTTGAAGCGTCAAATATCGATCCATGACAATTGACATGTAAGTGTCATATCCATTTCAACAACTATACCTTGGACTAAAATAAAGAGTCTAGATAACATTACCATTTAATGTCATTGAATCTTTATGAATAAGGAAGCCTTGAGGCAGTATGAAAGTTGTTGTTGTGTGTCCAAGTGGTCACACGTTTGAGTTGTGGAAAACTGGAAACTTCTTGCAATGTAGGGTGATGTTGCACACAACAGACTCAAAGGTGGTCCGAGCCTTTTCTTAGACCTTGTATGTGAGGGAGCTTCATGAGTAGGGCTTCCCTAATTCTTATTATAGAATCCTTGTGCACCACTTTAGATGCCAATTGCAAATTTCTTGTAATGTTGAAACAACTGCTAGCTATAAAAGCACCTTTGCGAGAAATCTCTTTGATGCATCTAGTTTTTAAGCCATCCTCCCTTTTTAGAGTTGTTTCTGTTTTCTCAAGAAAACAATATATAACAATCCTATTTCTATATGGCTTTCTCATTAAAATAACAAAGAGCAAATCTAAATCTATCAACGGTTCTCATTGAATTCTTTGTTTGTATTTCCTTCGCAAGTTCAACTGATTCAGTTAGGAATACTAAACACATCTCTAGAATTCCTCAAGGTGTTGAATGGGTTTTTTTTTCTTTTTTTTTTTTTTTTTACTTTTTGTTTTGGCTGTTTTGGCTTCTATTACCATCATTGAGCTTGATTTTAAGTGCTACTTTAAGAGTAATATAGTTAAACAACATTTATCACATTTTTTTTTTCCATCAAGTTTTTCCTTGTTCAACAACAAGTTCCGTCTTTGATCCTGCAAAACTTGCTGAATCTCTAATTTAAATTTTAACCTTTTTCTATATTGGTTGTTCATATCATAGATGAGTTGTGCAAAACCATGAACATATGTTTGGTTCATATTCATTCATCCTTAGGCATCGGAGAATCTTGGCATGGCTATGGTCTACACACTTGTTACATCTGCTCAAGAGTGGTTAAACGAAAGATTTAGCTCACATGATACAGCTGAAGACATCGAAGAAGAAGGTACACTGAAAGATGATGTATGTTCTCTTCCTTCTATCGAAGGATGTCCCTACTTTTTGATGTTTTATCTGCTGAAGTGCGCATTTCTAGTGCTGATATTGCATTTTTTTTTTCCCTTTTCTGTATTAGTTGCAACTTGCAAGAATAAAATTTTGTGAGACTGTTTAATGAACCCAATCTCTTTAGCCTTATCTCTTCTATTATCTTATTACTTAATTCAATTTATTTAGTTAGGAAACTGGATGGTAACTTAAGGCTAGAATGTTCCATCAAAACCATGAGTTGGACCCTTTAACCTCAAGGTTTTGGGAAAATGCCTCCTGTCAAAGTGTTGCAATTGATTTCCAGGACAGTTGCACATGACTTGCCCTTTTAGGTTAAACACAGCCCCCCCCCCCCCTCTCTCTCTTTTTATCTCTTTTTGATCCAGGACCTATTAACTGTAGTAAGCACATCAGTTAAATCTTTGGTTATTGGATCTCTAGCGAGACATGGAATGACCTTGAACAACCACAATCTCCTAAGAATTATTGTTGTCAAAGGTGTTGCCTAGGCCATTGCATGGGCTTTTTTACCTCAAATAGTAAAGGTAGATATCTACTTCGTGGAAGTTAGAACTTTGAATTGCTAGTGAATAGTTGGGGTCCTTGCAATTCGAATCAAAATTTGAATTGATGAATTGTGGGATTCAGGGCACCACTATGAATCATGTATAAATTTTAATTTTTTTAGAGACATTTATTTACATCTTTAATGCCATATAAGATTTCTGTTATAAAGTAAAAAATCTTTTTTTCTTAATTTGTGATTTATTCTATTAAATCTAATCACCGAATTCCAATTTTTAACATACAGGTCTTATTATGGTCATAGATTATAAAATATTTTGAAGTCAAAGAATTAGTGTATGAATATAATATAACATTAAAACACACTTGAAGAGCTCACACAATTTGTAGATTTTGGCCTTACAAATGACACAACAATTGGCTGAAAATACTCAAAATAGCTTTTTTTTTTTTTTTTTTGTGGAGAAGAATCAAAGCTATTTATTTAAGAGATAATTCATGATACACTACCAACAGAGAATTGGCCAAGACGCCCCCTGCCCTCCTCTGCTCTAAGTAACTTATAAACATCAAACATTTCACAACATTACACATGAATTATATATTAAACATACACCCTTCCCAGTCTTGAAACCGATTAGAAAGGGATGGACCTGCTGCCATGTTGGCCGCAAAAACCCAGGACCTTGCTTGCAGCCTGATGCTCTCCCAAACCGCATGTGACTCTTGCCTTTTGTCCTGAAATAGGATGTTGTTTCTTTGTAACCTAACCTGCCACAATGTTGCAGAAACCACTATTTGCTTGACCTCTAAGAATGTTACTGCTGCAATTCAGTTGTTACTTATTTATTTTTTAATAGATGGGTTTTTCTTTTCATTATGAAGTGCAAATGTAAAATAGCCAAAAAAAAGCCCCTGCGTTGGTCTGAATCGGTGAAATTGCATGATTCACTCATGAATTGTGCAATTCTTATCAATTAGGTCCAGTTCAGGGGTGATTCACTGGAATTTTGATTCTCATTGGGATCTAAATTGCTAGGGGGCGAATTAATTTGTGATCCAAATCGTGATTTTGACTACCATGATTGAGGTAGATGGTGGAGGTCAACTTTAAGATGATGTAGCTATGCTTTAATTTTTTTTTTTTTCTTTGAAACAGAAACTAAGATTATATTAATAATAGAAGGAGATTATAAACTTTGGAAACACAGTCCGCTGGATGAGATATCCAGGATACAAAACTGAAAACTGAAAAAAGAAAGCTATAGAGAATGTAATATACTCCCCTCCTTACATAACCACTCCCCAAAAGAATAACCTAGACCTATTTTATTACTAAATATCTATGTTGCAAACAGGATATTCGATCTTTCCCACACCAGCCTTTCAAATTTCAGTTTGTCCAAAAACAGTCTTGAATTCCGTTCTTCCCAAATGGTGTGCCATATGGCTGCCACCACCACCTTCCAATATGGTCTCATACGACCTTCAATGCCCCTTTCTGGAATGCAGAACAGTGGCTGAGAATCAGGAGGAATGAGGGCGGGATGAATCTGCCCCCATTGTTGCCACACAGATTTCACCATGTCGCACTCCGCCATTAAGTGTTGGGTTGTCTCCCTGTGGTTCCTGCATAGAAAGCATATAGATGGATTCAAACTAAAGTGAGAAAGTCTTTTCTGTAAGTTTTTAGCAGTTTTCAGCTTATTCGGATAAATGAGCCACATTAGGATTCTAGCCTTCATTG
Source organism: Tinospora cordifolia (assembly GCA_030144865.1). NCBI lineage: Eukaryota > Viridiplantae > Streptophyta > Magnoliopsida > Ranunculales > Menispermaceae > Tinospora > Tinospora cordifolia. Next base: position 15,090 of record JAJIYU010007646.1, on the reverse strand, counting down.
GCACTTTTGCATTCCAGATAAAGTCCATAGATGAATGTTGTAGTCCAGTCTGCTAGTCATTCAGTTGTCTCATGAAGGATCTAACTGTGAACTTTCTACTTTAGTCTTTTATCCAGCAAGGCTTATCTTCTGCGCTGCTATTGGTGGAATGAAAATTATTTAGGGTGTGAAGTAGGCCCCCAAGCTCTTCCATTATGGTTTCATTAACATTGCTGGTTATGTGAAGGTTCCAGCTCCATTGTGTCCTCCCTTCCACTATAGTGCTCATTCTTAAATCTAAAACTGTGGCCTGTTTCCTATTGCTTAATCTGTAAACATTAGGATATCTTCCTCTGAGAGGCTCCTATCCACACCAATTATCTGTCCAGAATTTGACTTGGTCTCCCTTTCCAATTTGCCAAACTACATATGGTTTAAATTGATCATAGATTGTGCATATATCTTTCCAAGGGGATCGATGGCTGCATTTTCTGTTGACACTTGTTTCTTTCCCAAATTCTTTTGAGCCATGGATGTTGCGCCCAATTCTAGCCCACAAGGTTTTCGGGTTCTCCAACATCCGCCACAGCCATTTCCCTCTCAAAGCTAGGTTTCACATTATCATTCCCCCCACTCCTAACCCCCTTTTACTTATGTCTTGGCTGACTTGTTTCCACCGAACCATGCTTTGCCCTTTTTCTGATTTCTCATGATTCCATAGGAATTTCCTCATCAGATTGTCGATGCTAGCTGCCACTGTCCTTGGTATCTTGAATACTGACAGGAAGTATGTTGGCAATGCTTCTAGAATCGTACGCAGGAATAATAGTCTTCCTCCTCTAGATAAGTAACTCCTTTTCCATCCTGCTATTTTTCGTTCTATTGTGTATATCATTGGGTCCCAAAATCCCACCTTATATGGATTTCCACCAAGAGGGAGGCCTAAATACATGATGGGCCATTTTCCCGGCGAGACTCTCAAGGATGCAGCCTTGTCTACAACCTTATCTTCATTAATATTAAGACCTAGCTACTGGCTCTTAGCTCAATTAATTCTCATTCCAGTTAAGAAGCTGAAGGCATGCAACACATTCTAGAATGCTTTGATTTCCTTCTCATCATCTTTCATGAATATGATGCAGTCATCCACAAATAGGAGATGAGTGAGCTGAATATTTTCCTTACCTACAGTTAGGCCTTTCAGTTTTCCTGCTTGGACAGTTTTGTGCATGATTCTTGTAAAAGTATCAGCTACCAAAGTAAAAAGGAATGGGGATAAGGGGTCCCCATATCTCAGCCCCTTAGACCAATTGAACTTCGCCCTTGGTCTTCCATTTATAAAAATGGAATAATTAACTGTCCTCAAACATCCCCAAATCCACTTCCTCCATAATTTCCCAAATCCTTTGCCTTGCATAACAGCATCAAGAAAACTTCATCTAACTGAGTCATAAGCTTTTGCTAGGTCGACTTTCAGCAGAAAACGTTTTTTCTTAGTAACCTGGTATTTTTCAACTACTTCATTGGCAATCATAATCACATCCGTTATTTGTCAATCCTTGACAAAGGCTAGCTGATACTCACTTACTGTTTTGTGGATGACATTGCCTAGTCGATTTGCCAAAACTTTAGCGATGATTTTGTATAGACTAGTTGTTAGGCTAATGGGCCTAAAATTTTCCACCTTTAAGGAATTCATCTTCTTTGGAACAAGGCATATGTATGTCTCATTAATTTTTCTATTGATGACTCCATCTTTGTAGAATTCCCTCATGCAAGCTAGAATATCCTTCTTGACTACATTCCAACTTTGCTGGAAGAAAGCCAAAGTAAAATCATTCGGACCTGGGGCTTTCCCTACATCACAGTTGAAGACAGCTTCTCTTATTTCTTCTTCCTCAAAGTTTCTTTCAAGCCATTTACTGTCTTCTTCTGTAAGAGGCTGCCAATCAAGCCCTTCAATTTTCCATTTATCAAGTCTTTTGTCTTCCCACGAAGCAGAGAAATGCTGCACAATTAGGTTTTGAATTTCCTCTTTAGAATCAACCAAATGTCCTTCTGTATTTTCCAGCTTGGATATGATAGTCCGGGATTGTCGAATTGACAGAATCCGATGAAAAAATTTTGAATTAACATCCCCCTCTGTAGCCCACTTTATCTTTTCCTTTTGCCTGCAAAGTCTTTCATGTTTGCATTCAATGTCCTGAAGGGCCTTCACCAGTTTTCTTCTTTCTTCTAGCAGCTGACTATTTTCTTCCAGCCCCAGTCTCTGGTCTATCTCTGTTAGGCGAGATTTAAGGTTATTTTTTGTTTCCCTATCCTTCACAACTTCACCCTTCGCCCACTCCTTAAGCTTTTGCTTCAGATTTTGAAGTTTTAGCATGATTTTATATCCTTCCCAACCCTTGTAAGACTCCTTGTCCCATTCCTTTTGCATCATTAAAAGCATTTTCTTTTGAAGAAGCCATTCATTGTTGAATCGGAAGGGGGAGGGTCCCCACTACACTTGTTCAGTATCCAAAACAATTGGCCAATGATCTGGTGTTATCCTCTGAAGACCCCAAACTCTCTGTTGCTAGAATTTCTCACTCCACGCTCTATTACACAAAAATCTGTCTAGTTTAGACATAGCAGCCTTATCCCTACCATTGCTCCATGTGTAGCTTAGGTTCTTCAGCATAGGTTCAAATAGTTGCATATCGTTTATCCAATCCTCAAACATCTTCATAGTGGTTGTTATGTGCTGATTGTCCTTTTTCTCAATGGCAGACCTTACCATATTGAAATCTCCTCCCACACACCAGGGTCCTTGGATGTTAGAGGACAGGGTAGCTATCTCAATCAAGCATTCCTCCTTTCCTTGCTGGTCACAAGGACTATAGACAGTTGTGAACCAACACCACTCCTCCTCTCTCCTTTTGAATTTTATGGATAGCGAATGAGTCCCTTCCCATCTTTCTGTGACTTGAATATTTCTGGTATCCCACATGATAATGATACCCACAACCGTTCCTGTTGTCGGGAGAGTTGCCCAATCAATAAACCTTTTCTTTTATAGGGATGCAATCAAGTGTGGTTCATAGACCTCTCTTTTTGTTTCCTGTAGAGATATTAAGTCTGCCTTTGCAACAACCACAGTCTTCCTTATTAGGCGTTTCTTATCCTCTTGCCCACACCCACGAATATTCCAACTTAGGATCCTCATGAACACAGAACAGCCCCTAAGACCAAATATTGCTCTTTAGTGAACAACCACCATCTGGGCATTGATCGGCAGGAGGAAGTCCCGAACTCTCTCATATTTGATCTGTTGAGTGGTCCTACCTTGAATTTCCTCCTCCTGCCTGGTCATCATTTGTCTTTCACCCTCCATTAATCCTCTTGATTATTCCACTGTCGCCATCTTCTCCTGAGTCGGGTATCTCCCCATATTTGTGTGCCTCGGAGAGATAGCATCCTCTTGTGGCTCATCCGGTTCACTTGAGAAAGTGGATAGGGTAGGAACTAGGCTAGAGTTGTGTATCTGGATGTGAGCTCCATTCTCTTCTTGATACTCCGTTTCGCTACTCGGTCCAGTGTCTGCTTTGGTGAATGCAACTTCCGTGATCGGCGTCTCTGGAACAGTCTCCGATCCATCCTTATTATAATCATCGTTATAATAAGACTCGGATTCTTCTCCTGTATCGCTGGGTCCTGCTTGTCAGGTCCATTGGGCTAGAGCATTTCTTTTCCAGTACTTCCTTTCCTTTCCTAACCTTCGGTATACTTGGATAATGGGCTTTCTTTGAATTTTTGGCCCATCCATGTGTTCCAACTTTGTGGGCCGTGGGTCTATTCTCCACTGGTCCTTCAGCCCAGGATCTTGTGTGTTGTGGACTGGGCTCTTCATCCTTAGTTCGCTCACTTTTTGCCAACCCTGAACCTGGGCCCACTCGTCCTCCTCCTTTGAAGCCTGTTCCATCCTTTTTGTCTTATTCTCTTGGTTAAGATAACCTCGACTGCCTTCCGCCACCTGACTCAGCTTCTCTGTCCTTCGATCATTGTTATTTCAACTGCCTCCTTCAGCTACTCCTTCTAACACATTTTTAGAGCCTAGAAACTCCACGTCATCGTCTTCCTCGGGGATCGCGTCATTGTCATCTGTGTTGGAGATCTCAATCTCCGACGATTGGTGCTTGGCATAATTCCATTTTCCAGCCTGCAGAATGCCCTTTGGGTTCTTTTTAGTGAACTAGTACAGGATTTTTTGGCGTAACTCTTTGATTTCAGCTCCCCAATTTCTTTTAATCTCCACCAACGGTAATTCCTGGATGCCCTCATCATCATAGATTTCAAAATCCTTTGGAAGGAAACCTGAGTCGTATCCCCGTAGTCTGAAGAACGCTATTTCCATTGACTCTGCTGAACTAGTGATGTGTGCGATTTCTAGCAAACCACCACATCTCTCTCCAATCCTATTGAACATATGTATGTTCCATTTCTCAGGTTTGATTCCTTCAACCCTGACCCAACTGTTTCTGCATGCTATTTGGGCCCCATCATGTGCCATCTCCTCTCGCCATTCTTTGAAATAGAATCCTCGCAGTAGCGTTTGATATTTCTCAATCCTTAGTTTCCTTATTTTCCTCTTGTTTTGATAGTGTAGTAATCCCCATGCAACGTCCAAACGTCGGATGTGTATATTCCTCTGCAGCATTGTCTGCACTGATTTAGCAATGGTCTTCTAGGATGTCTCATCTGAGGACCTGATAATTAGGAAGTCCTTGCCCTCTCGATTCTTGTTACTGAGATTATCCTCCTTCCTTCGATCCTGCTCCGTATTCGTGTTTCTTCTTAGACGGCCCTTTCCTTCCGTATCCCTTTTCCATGGCCCTCTGTACCCACTTTCTTCCTCCCCTACTTTTGTCAACGTCCGGGGGCTCTGTTTCTTTTTATGTTCTCCTAATGCTTCTTTCTTAGTCGAGTCTCTTCTTCATGTATAACCACGTCTAGCGCTTTCCGCAAGTTGCGCGAGGCCTCCGTCGTTCTTTCCTCTGGGATGACTATGCTTTCGGACTACCCATTTGCCATTTTCGATAGCTTGATGAATCTCCCTCGGTCATTCACAAACACCTCCATTAGTAGGCTATAGCCAAAGTCTCTAAACAATCCCGGGGACTTCCTCAGCATTTTCTTGTGGAGTAACTATGTTACTTTCTGATTGACCCACCGTATAGCTTCCCTAGTTAATGCTATTTGGAAATAACGATTTCGCAGAACCTCCTGCATAATGACTTCTCGAGAATCCTTTGTGTAACAGATCGAAAAATATTTATATTTTGTTGGGAATGATATATAAGACTATTCTCCATTTGAGGTTATTAGCACCTTATCTTTCCTAGGTTGACCATCTCGCAGCTGGGTTGAATATCTTTTCCTTTTGTGGTAACTGGTTACTGTCTTAGCCGGTTCTGTTGGACTTAAGTGTTGAGTATGTCGAGGCTTCCTTCGTGTGACCATCATCCATCCATTCTGTCCTTCTTCATACACCGTTCCTAATAACGTAGTCTTCCATGATGTTGTTTTTTTTGGCTGTTTCTCGTCTTCTGTGATAATAAATCTTCCTTTACGTCCCTGTCATGTATTCTGTTCCATTGACCTCCTTTCTGGCCATGATTCCTATCTCAACTGCTATAAAGCCTCTCCTCTTCCCTCCTTCCTACTCTTTCACGATGTGTTCATTTTCCCACTTCCTCATACTCCGACTTCCAGGTGTACATGGTGTTCCATTCACCTTTCCAATATTGAATCCGATTCATTGAGTGAATTATTGGTTTCGCTATGCTTTAATGTTTTAATTCTAGAAACACTATTTGAAAGTTAAAAGAACTTTCATTAAGCTGCTCAAGTTATAAATCTGATGTGAATGAGTTAAATCAACTAGGCTTAGTCAACGCTTATAAGAACTTTTAAATTGCATGGATAAAGACACTAAGGTGGCCTCTCTCAAAAAGAGTGTGACTTCTGGAAGCTTCTAATGATTTCTCCAAACTTGCTTTGCCTTTGGCAAAAAATTGCCTATTTCCCATGTGCTTGCATTTTTCGGGTTGTCATAGCAACACAAATGTGTTAATCTTTTTGAATTGAACTCTTAGGTGAGAGGTAGAAAAACTAGAAGCATGCCATAGACCTCGTTGTGGGCTAGTGACCTCTAATTATGTTATGTTTGCATATGCCTCATCCCAAACATGGCACACCGTGTGCAATTCACTAGTTGCAACAAACTGCAACTTGTGAAAAATTGGACGCGTCAATTTGAGTCATGGGATTTTTCATGCCCGGCACAAACTCCACTTGAGTCATGCAACTTGAAATAGTTTCGTCAATGTTTTATAGAAGAAGAGGAAGATGACAAAGAAGAAGGAGAAGAAGAAAGATGAGAAAGATGATAAAGATGAACGACATAGGTCCTGCACAATTGTTGCTGTTGCTCAAGAGAAGAAGATCCAGCAGGGAGACATGTCGTGCTGCTGTTGCTGTGTGAAAACTGCATGAAGAAGACAATGTTGATCCCCTTTTCTAGTTTGGAATTTGGTTTTTGGTTTTTAAGTTCTTTTTTTTTTTTTTTCTTTTTCGTATCTGTTGTTGCATTAGAAATACACACGCCCGCACGTGCACGCGCAGACATATATATTAAATACAGTTTAAAATAATTTTGAGCCATTAAATATGTATATAATATGGGTTCTTTTTAAAAGAAAAATGTATGTACAGGTACTAACCTTCTTTGTATATATTATTTAAAAAATTAAAAAATCTTACCATTTACAGTTAGATTTAAATCTTATCCATAATAATTTTAACAACTATGGTTATCCCAACCAGGAAAAGACCGTGAATTTTGAATTGATGCAGTTGTTTGGGGTAAAATTGAAAGAGTTGAATGTCTTTCGAACTCTTATATATTTAGTGCTTATTTCAATTTTGGTCATGACTCCCTGCGTAGGTTTCAACATACTTTCTCTGAATCTCTCTCTCTCTCTCTCTCTCTCTCTCTCTCTCTCTCTCTCTCTCTCTCTCTCTCTCTCTCTTCAAAGCTGTATTTTCTCCTGTAATAACTCTCCAAATTCAACATGCCAGTTGGCTTTGAGAGTTACACACTTGTTTTGGATACAGTAATTTCACCATAAGCATAATCTCTCATTCTGTGATACATATGTGCAAATTTGGCTAAATGCCTAGAGCAAAGTTGAGATAAACCACCTCTATGTGGTTTACTGGCAGACTTTAGCAGCGATTTGGACTTGTTTCTGAGGCCTATTCGACTTTTTAAAAATAAGTTTTTTATATGTGTATATAATTGTAGAAATATACCCTACTGAAATGGAATTCTACGTGTTTCATATTCTTGTTAATGCCCTTTGTGAAACCAATAATAATGGAAAAAACCAGTAACCATTCATCCCCTGGTATTGGTTTTAAACTTTTTATACATGGTTTTCATTCACATACTTTGTCTACATTGGGATTTTAGAGTTGAGAGAGAGCTCCAAACCATAAATACCAGATTGCTTGTTTGGTAGCCATGACGCTTTTTTTGGATGGAGTCCTTGTTTACGAATGGGCTGTGCTTTCTGCTGTATGTTTGGTTTCTTAACTTTAAGAAAGAGGAGACTGGATGTAGCTTGTTCTGACTCTGAAGATAGAATGGGGGGAGAGTGTCTGTTAGTATCTTACAAGAGAAGTATTTTAGACCTTTCCATTGTTGGTTCCTTTTCCTGTATGATATTATTTGGTAGTTTGCATACTTCTATACTAGATTTATTGGAACTCTTTTAATGTTAATAAAAGCCACTTAGAAGTAATTGAAACTTTCCTTCGCACATAGTTGCAGTGGTGGCTTCAAACTCTATACATTGATTTTCTCTTTTAAAATTTGTTAAATTTAACAGTGAGTTCTTTCGTATTAATTTTCAGGTAATTGTACCACATGGAGAACCAGTTACTGTTGAAACATTTCTTGCTTGGAGAGAACGGTTTGAAGCTGAGATAGCTTTAGAACGAGCAAAGTAAGTTCCTGCCTTCTGTGAGCCCACTAAGGAAGCCAGTTTTCCCTCTTTTTCATCTTTTTTTTTTAATCAAATTTTGTACTGTAGTCACGGGGTGGTATTTGCCAGGGAGGAAGAATGAATTGTTTTGCCTAATAAATTCAGCGGATTGAGGTTACATGCATGATAAAAGATTTTTTTTTTTTCAAAAAAAAAAAAAAGAAGACAAAAACCAGAAATACATAATATTGTATTATCTCTTTCAATTTAATTTAAAAGATCCTTTTGCCAACTTCATCTTATTTATATTTTCTCCGTATGATTTTCTCGTCAACTAAAAATCATGGTATAGTCTGTGAAATGTGGTTGTTGATGTTTAACAATTAATCTCTTCTCTTCAGGCTGATGCCAGAATCAGCACTTACAGCACCTAAAGAAAAGAAGCTCACAGGGAGGCAGTGGTTTGAAAGTGGAAGAGCTGCTACGGTAATTTCTACCCTAACAATGCACCATTTTACATGAGGCATTTATTTATGATATTCTCAAATGCATGTCTTTGTGGCTTTCAATATATTAAAACATTAATGGAGTTGTTTTCCATCCAAATATTAGAAAGGTGCCACTACAACTGCTGAAGGATCTGAGGATGAAGATGAAGAGGACATTGACTTTGATGATGAAGACCTTGAAGGTGGTTTCTGTCTTTTTTCTTCTTTAGTTATATAAATACCTACAATCAAAAGAACTACAGTTGGATTCTTTTTTCATTTGTCGCCTATTCTGCATTTATTTATTTTTCATTTAAATCACAACATTTGTAATGAAAAGCAGAATATTTCAAATACAAGAATTTGTGCGAAATAGCACACGTTTGTGCAGCTTTCATCATCAGTTGTAAAATCTTGTTTCATAGGATGAATATGAATAAATTGGTAATATTTTTCTTTAACAGTTAATCATGGCCCTTGAAGAGATCTTGGAAAATTATGAAGTGATCACATTTATTTGGGTTCAACTTACAGATAAAAATGGAAATGGTTTGAAAATTTACTAGAGCTATGATCAAGTTCTCAAGAAGCTGACGAAGAAAAGAAGCAAAAGCTTTTGTTTGAAAATGCACAATTACCTATAGATTGTCTTTTTTAATGTTTCTAGAATTATGATATTGCAAATGTTTTCATCATTTATTAGTAGTGAGTATAAAAATGTAGCACTGTGTATACGTACGTAGTCAATGAGAAGTTACTTTATTATATATGATCTACCAGACCTTCGTCACTCTAAGTATAACAATTACGTATTATGCAGATAGGCAAATTAGAAAGGTAGCTCGGCATACACTTCATTTACCTTGCGGCTTTTTGTGATTTATCCATACTTGAGGTGATATAGGTTAACACATTTTTCCTTTTCTTTATGTTTTTGAACGACAGATGATGATGAAGAGGATATGCTGGAGCACTACCTGGCAAAGGAGTAGCCTAAATTTGATGCTTCTATATTTTGTTGAAGTAAAATGTAACTCGTAAGTTCAAAAGCAGATTGTTATACACCTATACACACACACACACAGATATATATATATATATATATTCTATTGGATTTGATTAGTACCACGTTGTATTTTATTTTTATATGTCGTGGGTGAGGAACTTTTCAGTTACTTGTCTTACGCAATTTTTATTGAGTGCATTCTTCAAACATAGAGTGTGAGTTTCATTGCTTGCTAGAAGTGTGGATTAAAAGAGTTGTTTCCATGTTGCAGGCTGTATCCATCTTCATGGCATGTGGAATCATTAATATCTGCTTGCACCAAGTAAGATGATCTTCTAATTTTGCAAATGCTTGTTCGTTTTCATCAAGGTATTTCTATTAGCTTGAATTAGGTTGCAAGAAACAAATGTTACTGTCAAGAGTTACTACAGTGATCTTTGAAGGAAGTGCCAGAGTTTGTTTTCTTAAATATTTATCTTTTCTGTAGAAACGTTCACCCAGTATTTGCGCTCTAGGTTAGTATTTATCTTGGTTTTCTTATCTGAACTTCCCCTCTATTACTCCACATAGAATTCAACGTAGCCAAGTGCTGTGCTTTCCTGCATTGGTTAGAGCAGATTGTCTTATGAACTCTACTGACATAATGAGACCAAGTATCTTGTAGGATAGTTGCTACTTTGAAAGGGAAAATCCTCTATATTTGTCCTGATGGATAAAGTATCAAAATAAAATATGCCCGTTTTATTGTCATTTTCTAAGACATATACAACCATGGGTGTTGTACAAACTTTCTTTGATCACACCTTTTGGCTACATTGAATGTTGGGTCCCTGGTGGTGATTGTAATCTCGCCTTTACAAGACAAGCATATTTTTGGCAAGATTTATTTTTATTACATGCACTACTATCCATTTTACCCGACGTATCATCTGCAAATGAATTGTCAGTCATTCGTGAAATGACTGTTTGGACTGTTGAAATGTGTCATTGTAAAATTGGGAAAGTAGTTGATATGGGGAAAATACTATTTGTTGAAGCCAATTTTGTCATGACATTTTGTACATAGTGTTATCTTTACTGGCCTCCAAATTTAGCTGACCCGTAAGTTGGGTTATTGGGTCTGTGATCACCAATGTAGAGCATGTTAGTGTTTTTTTTTTTTTTTTCTTTGGAAAGTTTGTTCTTTCTTTTAAGAAATTGTTCTTTTGTCAATGTGAAGGAGTGTGACTTCTGCGTCCTATCTTAACAGAACATGTAAGGTGAAATTATTAAACCTATTAATGACTTGAAGCATCATGAAAGACAGTTCTATTGCTGTTTTGGTCTATTTGAAGCTCCAACCATTTAGGGCCATGTTTCTAGATATGCAAAGAAATTTATGGCTATGCAAAGGTAGGTAGCTAAGCGCTGAGATATACATTAGACGAGGATTTGATTCTTGCTTCGTTGCATATGTGCCTCTCTTGTGACAATATTTACAAAGGATGACGTCTAAGTCATATATATAAAGTTTGAGTAGTGATTAGCCTTAAGGAATTCTATTCCAATTAATAACCTGGCCACCTGGTGTTAGAACGACAGATACCCCAATGACTAAAGCTATTTGAGAATTGAACTCATATCCTTCTTTTCTAAGACTAGCGCTCAGAGGCACGTGACCAAAAACCTCTTGGTTGCAATTGGCAAGTGATTCTCATACTAACTTGGATTTTCATCTTTTTTTGCTCAAAAGCTATCATACCATCCAATATGGCTTCCATGTCACAAGTTTTTATAGTTCGAATATGTAAAATTGAAAAACTAAGTGGGACGTTTTGATCCACACGAGTGTTTTATATTACAAAATTTAATCTAATAACTTAAAGACACGAGCTAATGGGAAAGAGGATTTTATATATGCATTATGCCTAACAAGGTTCTTTGCGTTGCATTGAATTAAACCATGTGCTTCTCTTGTTCTAATTTTATATTTTTCTTAATCATATGATACTTCTTTTGTCCATAATTGATTGATCAACATAGCATGAGACATGGTGAAAACAAAACTACAAGAAATAAATTTTGATAAAAGTTAGCTTGTGTTGACGCAAGTGCAACCTTTTTATATATATATATATATTCTTCATATCTTATATTTTTAATATCTTATATTTTTTTATATTCAGACGAAAAATTCATTTGTGAAATGTATTATAATTTAGAAATATAAGGATATAAAACAATGAAATAGAATCTTACATTAATCATATTTTATTAATGAAACATGAAATCTTATATCGTTTTGATTATTTCTAAAATTATATTTAGTAATGATATGATATGAAATCTATATCATTATTAACTTGAATCCCATTATTCAATTTTTTTTCCCAAATTCAAAAGAATTATCTTGTGCCATATGTTGTGTATTAACCAACTAGTTTCCCTCAAAATGCTTAAAAAAAATGAATCTATTTTAATTTTATGGATCTATGACGTGGTGATATACTCTATAAAATTAATTCCTTTGTGCCTATATAAACTACCACTTATATCTATGTATGTAAATTTTCTTTAACGTAATGCTCAAATAATTGTTTGCCATAGTGGGATTATGCAACAGTAACATTTATAATTATTGCATCAAGGGGCATAATCTTGAGATATACATAATTTTTCATTTCATAGTTGCGATTGCTACCGTTTTATACAATTATAATAATTATTTTAATATTTTTCATTCTATATATACATATATACACACACATGTGCCTATGTTATATTTTATGAATTAGATTTTCTGAGGCATGGTTATGATAAGGGTGGGGCTAAAATCACTCCACAAGTAGATTAGTTCGCCCCTATTACTAAGTTTACCCTATAGCTGTTAAAGAAATGATAAATTTACCCCACTTTTTTGCCGAAAATACTAAACCAACGTTTAAAAAGTTTAACTACCCAAAACAGTTCCTCTTCACCAACACATTACCCCAGCGGCCAAATTCTAACATCTCCCTCGTGAAAACATTCGAAAGCCTCAAAAACACATATTTTTTTTATTAGAAATTTATTGTGTCAAACTTTATAGAGTCCATTTCGAGGTGTTAGAAGGCCAAGATGGTGCCACTGCGAGAGTTGTAGCCATTGTCAGATTTCAACAGATTTGATAAGATTTCATAATTTTTTGTGTTTAAAAGTTATTTTATCATAATTTAGACAAAGTTTTCTTCAATTTCGTATATGAATCGCAAGAACTGACATCCCCTGTTGATGGATTGTCCCGGCGAGAGTCTCGACCACACAGGTCCAAGACTCTCCATAGAGTCTCACCCTGCTTGGGTCCAAGGAATGAAAATTCGACTTCACTTCAAACTTCGACATGTGAAAATTAGAATTAATTCGAAGAGTTTGAGAAATTTGAAAGAATTTTTGTAAAAATTTTTCAACTTAGAAAAATTTAAAAAATATTATATAAATGTTAAAATATGCACAATTTCTATTAAAAATGTCGAAAACAAACATAATAAATACATTATACATATAATGATTCCGAATATATATATATATGTTAACATTAATAATGCTAAATGTACATCATGCTTGTTAAGTTAAAACTATTAGAAAAAAGATAAAAAGAAAAAGAAATTTATTGTCAAGCTCTAATATGAACCATGATTTTCATTTATCATTCTTTTCTCAGGCTTTTAGCTTATTTTTCATTTCTCTGTCTTCTTTCTATCATCTCTTCTTCAGGCTATAGCTCATGCTTCTTTCTCTTGGATAACCACTCGCTAATTTTACATATCTCGCCTTAAATCTTCTTCATTTATAGAGAATGATTTTTTGTATAATCTTTATAATTTTACAGAAGAATCTTTGTGCACTGCATAAATTCTTTTATAAAAATGCTCCTTTTTACGATTTTTATAAATTTTTTCCACAAAGATCTTCAAAACTTTGATTTTAAGTGAACTTCGCCGATTTTTTCGAATATTTCGACGAAATTTTGTAATTTTATAATTACAAGTAAACTCGTTTCGATTGGCAAAATTACCTAATTAATTCGACTAATTTCGATGAAATTTGTCTAATTTTTATACCATGCTTGGGTCGAGACCCCAAGGAATGGTCTCAGTCCACATGGGCTGAGACTCTAAGAGAAAGTCTTGGCCTAGTTTGGTTGAGACCCTTTCTTCGAGCAGAAATCTCGGCCCAACTGGCCTGATATCGTACAATTGGATCAAAACTCTTTGTTAGAGTTTTGTTCCACTAGGTTAATACTGTACATTTATCATTTATTTGTGTCTTATCCCCAATTTCTATTAATCATTGCTTTTGTCTTGCATTGTAAATAGTCCTCAAAGTGGATGAATTCATTACATTTCTTTTCTTTAATGTCATTAAAATCTCTTTTGGTCGTGCATTGCCTTTCATCATTTGCAACATAACATCAACCTCATTCCTGTCCAACCTACCTGTGTATGAGTGATCTTCAAGGTATTTAGCTGTCGGGTGATTGTGGGTATCATATGCTACAGTCAAGATTCATATACCCTCACTCGGCTTCTTTCCATGTAACAAAAACGGACAACCACATTTCTTCGCCTCCGTCCTTGATCTTCCTTTAACTTTTCTCTCACCATTGATACATTGCCTATGGGGTCCTTTCTTGTACGACCCACATCTTTCATAAGCAAGATCTACTCTTGCTCATCCACCGACATCAGAGTTTTTTATGGTCACAACAAACCCCTTTATCTTACCCTAATCTTGTGCCTATGAAATCATTTCTTCTCTTGACCTAAATGGACCCAACGCTATAAATTGTTCTTTATAATCAATAATTATATTGCTGCATTCTTCTTCAATCTACAATTATCAAAATAAGTATTAATTAGTCAAGAGAACAAAAAAAATGGCAAATTCTCGAGTAGTCACATTCTCGGCCACTCAAGGCTGAAACTCACAGCATGAGTCTCAGCCAAAACATATCGAGACTCACTACATGAGTCTCGGTACGTCTGACCGAGAATTCTGTTGTGAGTCTTGGCTTGGGTGATTGAACCAGGCCGAGACTCACGTTGTGAATCTCGGTCATCTCTTACCAAGACTAATGTTGTGAGTCTCGACCACATAGGGCCAAGAAAATCAATTGTGAAACACACTTTTGAACGCGATTTTGAATTGCACAGGATTCAAAATATACCTAATTTACGCCCATTTCACTTGTAGAATCTGTTTCTTGTACCATTTCTTTCAAAAATTAAATGAATTTGAAATCCAAACGTGTCTTAACTTAAAGAACGAAAATGAACATTTAAACAATACAATGTTGGTGTTGGTGTATTTTTGGTTCATTGTAATGTTAAAACCTGATTTAGAATGTATACCTTGCAAAAAATGAGTTTGAATGCTCGTCAAAATGTTCATCTGAGTCTCGCCGGACGATTTGGTCGACGTCGTCAAAGAAGAAGGTCTGTGGTGGTGGGGACAATGATAGTAATTAGTGGGGGGGGGGGGGGGGGGGGGGGGGGGAAAGAAAAAAAAAGAGAAAAAGGGGGGGGGGGGGGGGGCAAGGGGGGCCATTTCCGCCTTTTCACACAAGAAAAAA
>JAJIYU010007645.1:0-18952 GCA_030144865.1 Tinospora cordifolia | reverse complement strand
CTTAAAAATAAAAAAAATTGTTGAGGCATGCCGCCCATTGAATGGGCGGCATGCCTCAAACTTAAAAAAAAAAAAAGAAATAAGGCATGCCGCCCATTCAATGGGCGACATGCCTTAAAAAAACACAAAAAAAATTAAAATTAAGAAGCAGCCAGCTGGACGCTGACATGGCGCCCAGCTGGCAATGAGTTGCCTAAAAAGGGAAATACAATTTCTTGAAGCCTAAAATGGGATATAAAAAAATTATCAAGTCCAAAATATTCCTTTTTCCTTTTTATAGCCAACAAAATAGTGGGTACCAATTCATTAATTAAATCCTTTATATATGTAGAACCTCACTTTATCTTATCCATCCAATACACTCTATATTATCCACTAATTTAATCTTTTTTTTATTCCTTTTCATTATCCAGCAGCTCATTATGATAATCTTTACATGTATATATACATACATACATACATACATATATATATATATATATATATATATATACATGTACATATATGTATATATGACAATTAATTCGTTTCATTCATCATTTTCATTTCTTTTTTCAACTTAACTCCTATTAATATCATTGCCAAAAAAATCACGTATTACCATTTAATAATACACACATTAAATTATATAATACTCGTAAAGTCATGTATTTTTATTAATAATTTATTATTTTAAATATAAAAATATATGTCGAACCCGTCGACTCAATGTCCAAAAAATACGGGTCGTTATAGCTGGTCGTGTCTCCTAATATCGAGCCAAATACTAAAAGCTCACACTGTTAACACATATGTCGCTTTTGGTACATACTACGTAACCTCTTCAGAAATTTGTCTAATACACGTTAAATAGGAAAAACTAATTATTTCCTATGTTACATTTTTTTTTCATGTGAAATAATTTATAATACTATACAACATTATATATATATATAACATTACATAATTAATCATAACCTTATATGTTAATTAATTAATATTTTAGTAACTTTAATTATACATATATAACCTTGTATATACGTATGATATTAATCTATACATTATTTCACCAATTGCATAAATACAAATTTAATATATTTTTTAATATCCAAAAATCTTAATTTTGGTGCTATTGAGTCCAGAATTTCATTATGGACATTTCAGTATCTATCAATTAAAATTTCAGTACCAATATGTATACCCTTATATGTCAACTTCCACTTATCATATAAATTTTTAGGGTCTACATTGGTACAAATAAACTATATGTCTGTAATCTACTCGTTGATATGAACATAATGATATACATACATACATATATAAATAGACTAACACTTTTATTGAAAACTATACTAGAAAAATTGTAATTCAGAACTTTCATAACAATTTTGAATTGAAAAGAGGTAAAAATAATTTATTCAAAGCGATGGATCTTTGAGAAAATGCTAGTTTTTTCTTTCCTTTTTTCTTCTCTTTTTTTTTCTTTCTCTTCTCAATTCTCTCTCTCTCTCTCTCTCTCTCTCTCTCTCTCCACCACTGACTTGTTCCTTCTTATCCACACCTCATTATCCAATTTATCCTCTTGTTTTTTTTTTTTCATTATCTAACAAATCACACCTTTATCTCACCATATGAATAATAACTAATTTGATTTAGATAATGTCTCCCATTTTTTCTTCTTATCCTCCATGTCACCCACCATATTAATAATAAGTCAAATTTAAATGAAATAATTTATTTTTCACTTTATCCATGCATTATTAAATAATTTCACTTCATGCTTCATTTCATCATTTTTTTTCCATCTAAGCTCCCACTATTAATATTAATTAATATTATTTATTTAATTTACACATTAATTGATACAATTGTCGTAAAGTAATGTATTTTTATTTATAATTCATTAATTCATACATAAAAATACATGTCGAACCCGTTGACTTAATGTCCAAAATATAGACCGTTACACATATGATGGAGCTACATATGGAGCACGTGTATTTGGCTTTGCCCATGTCCTAAACCTCTAATATAACTTGATTTTGACCCCAATATTTGTTATAGACAATAATTAATTAACGAACACATTATACTAAATTAAGAAAAAATTGCATGGTGTGACATTTACATCTTTTGCAATGACGTCCTCATTAATAGGGTTTGTGTTCTCTCCAGTTTTAACTTGTTGTAATTAGTCCTTTTTTCCCAGCATTTTCCTCTATTGAAAAAATATAAACAAGAATTAAAAATATGTCAGTCTAATAATTTTTGATTTTCAATACAACTAAATTAGAAAAAAAAAACATATGTAGGTTCTAATTTATAACATTATCATATTTGTATGCATAACTCATAATATTATGCACATTTAAATAAAACAAAATATACGAAATAAGTTTAAAGTTGAGTATCAAGTTATAAATTGCATAATTGATCAAAGCCTCTGTTTAATGGCAAATATTTTTCAAAATCTCACTTAACAAGCTAAAACAAAATCGAATCGTCCACAAAATTAAAGATACACTAAATTGCATAATAGTAATAAATAAGTCATAACAAAGTTCTTTCATATATCAATGTTAAAAATAAATTAACTTACATGGTCTTCCTCAACCTTTTTTGACATCTAAGTCTTTTTCTTTTTATTTTTATAACATTCCTCGTAAAGATCAATACGAGATAGTTGATTTCCAGTCTCAAGGTCATGCTAAAAGAATCACATATCATACATTTGATTAGATCATTTAATCTCAAAATAAAATAAATTATAAATTATTTAAATTGCACTCCTTAAGCCATAAGAAAGATCGTGATTGTCCACAATGTCGAGTGTTTTCCTTAACTCTACTCTTGGCATTTGTTGCACACTTTTTCTACAAACCAAACAATAAATTATTAAAAAAATATTTTATTGAAGTATTTATGTATTAAAATAATTTTGGATGGATACCTTATAAGATTTTTCATTAACAAAATTATAATAATATTCCTAGTCTGTCTCACTTATACGAGCCATTTGTCATTACGGTATTTTTTTTGCATCTTCAAATAAATCAAATGGGCAAAACAAATGTTGAAGTTTGTGATGATAATTTATGTACCTTGTCGCCATGTATGTGAGGAACCAATAAGTCAATGTCAATTTGTTCTATACAATACATTATTAATTATGATTAGTTTCACTTAAAAGATAAAGTAACTAAATACAAAATAATAATGAATTATTAAATTTAATAGAGAAATAATAAATAGTACAATCACAAAGTAATAAAGAATTATGTATCACTATTCATTGATACATGGGCGCTTTGTTTACATCTAGGGTTTGTCTCCACCTTTCATATTTTAGTGGTGGTAATGCTCGTACAGTTATCCCACACTTAGGAAAAAACATAGCATAATTGTTGCATATTGGCTTTCTAATCCTAGGATCTATATCGAGGCTACACATGACCATTAGCTTGCACTATTTTATCATGCCCAAGACCTATTGTTTTCTTCCACTTGGGTTTAATAGTGCTTGCAGAATCTATAGATAAAAAACAACAAAGATCTTGATATTTTGATAAAATAATAGTTGCTAATATTTGCAACAATAAAATTTGCTTCTTATATAAACTACAATTGATTGCAATAGATGAATCATAATTAAGATATATTAATTTTCATACCTGAGGCTGAACTTTCAGCATGAATCACCTCCTCACTATTGTTAATAGTAACTTTGCATGTGCGAGAACCTGGAGCCATGTGTTTGAAAAAATTGAAATTAGTAACTCAAATATATAGAAGAAACTAGTTGTAATATACGAATCATAAAGAAAATATTGAAAGTAACAAAAAAATAACTAAACATTTGAGAGGAAAAGTTATGTATACCATTAATGAAAAATATTATGTTACCATCACTTGTCATTCAACTGATCATCATCACTATCAATGTGAGCATGGACATCATTATCACTATCACTATTGTAGTTGAAAATACTACCATCGCTATCTTCCTTTGTGTAATACCCTGAAAAATTCTCAAATTTTGAAGAATATACAAATTAATAAATGAATTCATTAAATTGCAAAAGCACATTAAATACCCATGGGTAAAACGATAATTTTGCCACTTAAGGGTAAAATGGTAAATTTATATGAAAAGTGAAAAAAATGACTACTATCCTAATTAATCCATCAGTAATTGCTAAGGTTATATATACATACATACATACATACATATATATATATATATATATATATATACATACATACACACACACATACATACATACAAACATACACACATATATATATATATATATATATATATATATATATATATATATATGAGTAGTAGAATAGGGTGGTTAGCTATTAAAATAAAGGCTCGCAATGTGTAAGGACAAGAAGGATTTAAGCATCAAAGGTGGAGATGCACATTCATACTCTTTAGTATTATTTTAGTTCTAAATATAAAGAATGATTGACTGTTTATCTTTACTGAATATTTAAAAGCATGCTAGGGATGTGATTATCAATTGGTTGAATGGTTGCCTGTTGTATGGTTAATATCATGTTGTATGATTAATAAATGTTTAATATTTCCTCAATGACATATTATATGCTCTATATGATGAATAACATGTACTGGGTAATCTTATGCATGACTAATAGTTTATCAAATTATCTTATAAGTTCATATCCTAAATATTGATACTATTAAGTATGCTAGTGGTCATTAAACAAGGACAATTAAAAAAATCTAACCATGTACCAACGTGGTGACAAGGATACTACGGCAGTAGTCTAGTGTCATCATAGGTATTCTCAACCCAAGGCGGATGTTGATGCTACTATGACAGTAATAAGATGGATTGAGAGTCGAGTTGAGACTTCACTCCTAAGTTTTGGCCCTGAATAAGTAGCTCACCCTTGGGCATTACTTCCGATATTTCAAACTAATAGGGGGATACCAAAGAAGGTCCTTTCAGTCTTTATGACAACTATAACAATTGAACTATATGAATCACGTAATGTTTGACAAGTATATGCATGTTTTGTATTTTGACTTTAATAATACTTGATATGTACTGTATATGATCCACTGGGATCTTGAGCTTACCCCACTTACTCTTTTTCAGGTAACCATTAAAAACACCTGTGTTGACAAGTAATTAGGAGTCCTTTAATTAGAATTAGTATGCCTCAAAGTTGAGGATGTGTAGGAATAGAAGTTTATTTTCTATTTTCCAGTTATAGGGCATGGATCCCACTATTTATTTTGTTTATTTACCTACTGGAGTTGGCCATTGGGCCAATTGTTGATGATTTATTTGAACCTCGGCCATGGGGCCATTGTTTGGTAATTACCAATGTTGATTCAAAGTCTTGTACAGTTAATATGTATTATCCCAATGTGTTGATTATTCATGTTATGAATCAGTCTGTTTATTTACTCTGATGCATTGTGGGATGTGTCTTGGTAAAACCATAAGATTAGATAATCGATATAAGAAACAGTAATGTCCTAGTTCTCGAACAATGAAATGAGACAAAAGTAGTTGTGACTGCATATAAATGCATTTACATCTCAAGCTATGAGATAAGTGGGCCAACTATGATGAATGTGAAAGGTTCAGAAGCCAGAGTGTTACAAAGGCGATACTAGAGCTCAATTAGTAGAACTACTGGGCAGAGTGTCTAGACTTAGGTAAAGTTGACTCAAATGAGGAACTGAGAGTTTAGGCTATAATTCACATAGGAAAATGTTTACTAAGATGCCAAAGGTGGTGTAAAAAATGAGCTTAAACTATAAGTTGTGCCCTACTTCCTATTTTTGGGTTGAAATTGTTTTTGAGAAACAAAGTTTATTTTTGAAAAATGTATATATGTGTATATATTTTAAATGTTTTGTTGGAATATGAAGATTACGAGTTGAACTGATAGTGGGTAAACCTTGTCCTAGTAAAACTAAACATTGAAAGGGAGATGGGTTATTCTGTTCAAGAAAATTTGGTTATTTAAGCAGACTTTGTCTTGTCGCCCAATCTGGAGGTTGTCCCATTAGCTCATACAAATGATTAGAGTTGAAGAACACACCTGAAACCAAAATTTTATCAAAGAAATTTTTGAGAAACAAGGAGGTGGTATAACACGGCAAAGCGAACAAAGGTGGTATTAAAAATTGATGAGGACTGTTGGTTCGATGAAAGGACCTTTCAACCAAGAAATTGAGACCTGAGGTCTAAGAAAAAGACCATAGGGAAAGACTTGGGTGTTGCCAAGGGTGGCACAGTGGATTATAAATGAAAATTTTTAGGACATAGGTTAGAGATTGAAAATGTGAGTAAATAAAGCACTTGTTCGGTAAGGACATGAGATCGGTAGGATCCTATATCTCTGGTTTTTGCGTGGTATGGGACGTGTAAGAATTTGAGGGTATGGAGGAATCTTGGACTCGATGATTGACGGGCCATGTTTGGTGAATGATTGGTGACTTGGAAGAACTTGTTTCCCATGCTTGGTTGGTATGTGGCGATTAAGTTTAGTGGTGCTTGAGAGGCCTTCATTGTTGAGGTATTTGAGAAATTGTTTGAGTGTAGTGAGATATCTAAGTAGAAGCTTGTGTTGCTGAGCAAGAGTGGTATGGGATGCTCGAACTTGGGGACATGGATGGAAGCTTGAGAATTTTTTTTATGCTATAGTGAAATTGTATGATTATTTGAATGCATGCTATATTTATTTAGAATTCATGAAAATGTATATCACTTGTTTTGTGATCATGGAACTAAAACCCTGTATCCAACAACATTAGAGGACTTTTAAAATCCATAAACAAAACATAAAAGAATAAACTGATCGGTCACTGAACAAATAGAGTACCTAGAAACATGAATCTAGCGTCATGATTGCAAAAACAAAACGAAAACATGAGGTAATTGATATAACAAAGAACATAGGAAAGACAACTATTGTCACAAGTCTAGAAAAATATTTTGTATCTCGAGGATAAGGAAAGATGGGTTTGTGCACACCTAGATGAGGTTATAATTTTCTTTGAAATTTCTCCATGGTACCTTATTGGATACTAAAATGGATTTTGACTACGATATTGGCAAGAACTCGAAGAAACGCAACAAGGTCTGAAAACACTGATGAGTCTGGTCAAAGGAATCAGAGGGCACTAGTGGGAGCAGCAGCTCCCTTGGGAGCAGTTGTATCACTAGAGATGTTGGGAGATCATCCGTGTAACACACACTGGGAATCCTACCGGGACTCTTACCCACATCGTAGGGCCCACGTCATAGCGTGTCACTCACAAGGTATTGTTCCCCCCCCTGGGATTTTATTTCGCCTCCGTGGAGTTTTGAACCCATGACCTAGGGGACAAGTACATTGTTCTTGCAACATCTACTACCATTGAGCCAGCAGATGAGGAATGAACTAGGTACTTAAGCCCCAGGTCTTAGGTTCGAATCTCTGCGGAGGCGAAGGAAAACCCCTAGGGGAGGAGACAGTACCTAGTGAGTCACAGCCGCCACGCGGTGTGCCATGCGGTCGCCACGCGGCATAGGTCCGGTGGGACCGGTGGGCCCGGTGGGGTGTGACAATCCAATAGGTAGTCTAGACAAAATCCCTCCCTAGTATAGCCATATGTCCAGGCTCAGGCTCATCAAGCCCTTTTACCAAATGACACCGGTAGAATTGATTGAGTTAAAAACTGAGCTGGATGAGCTTCAAGAAAAAGGATTTATCAGACCAATTGAATCATCATGGGGAGCTCCAGTACTGTTTGCAAAAAAGAAAGACAGATCTATGAGGTTGTGTGTTGACTATCAGAAGTTAAATCAGGCAATAGTTAAGAATAAATATCCCTTGCCAAGGATAGATGATCGATTTGATCAATTGAGGGGAGCCACTCATTTCTCCAAGACTGATCTTAGGTCAAGATATCATCAGTTAAAAATCTGAGAATTAGACATACACAAGACGACCTTTAGGACTAGGTATGGGCACTTTGAGTTTATGGTGGTGCCATTTAAATTAGCCAATGCACCAGTAGCATTCATGGATCTAATGGACAGAGTGTTTTTGCAATATTTTGATCAGTTTGTAGTTGTATTCATAGATGACATCTTCATTTACTCTAAGTTAGAGGTTACAAATGTAAAATGCTTGAGAATAGTATTGGAGACACTCAGAAGGAATCAATTATACGTCAAGTTCAATAAGTGAGAGTTTTAAATGAAGATGGTCAAGTTTCTTGGCCATGAAGTTTCAGTGGAAGGCATCTCTATGGATCTTGAAAAGGTGGAAGTTGTCTCAAATTGGAAGCAACCCCAGACAGTCACAGAGATCATAAGTTTCTTAGGTTTAATAGGATAATACGAGTGATTTATCCAAGATTTCTCCAAATTAGCTGAACCTATGACCAAATTAACCAGAAAAGGAGTCAAACTCAATTGGGATGAGAAATGTGAACAATTATTCCAAGATTTGAAGAAGAGATTGACTTCAACCCCTATATTAGTCACTCCTACCCATGTTGTTGGATATGTTTTATATATAGATGCTTTGCAGAAGGATTGGGTGCAGTATTAATGCAAGAAGGAAAATTTGTTACTTATGCCTTACGACAACTTGAGATTTATGAACAAAATTATCCAACACATGGCCTAGAATTTGTAGCCATACTATTTGCCTTGAAGATTTGGAGACACTATCTTTATGGTAAGAGATTTGATTTATTTTCAACTCATAAGAGTATGAAATATATCTACACCTAAAAGGAGTTAAATCTCAAGCAGCGTAGATGGATGAAATTTCTTAAAGACTATGATTTCCAACTACATTACCATCTAGGAAAGGCCAATGTGGTAGCTAATGCATTGAATAGGAAATTAAACAAACAAGATGAGGAAAATGGTCAAATGTATCAAGTAGTTGAGGATTATAACCTTGGTATCACTTTAGATGAGAAGCAAGTATACCTTTACAACATGTCTTGCCAGCTGGACCTCTTACATTAGATCAAAGAATAGCAAAGGCAAGATAAGTGGATCATGACTCTGATTGAAGGGATTGAATAGGGCAAACATATAGGTTTTAGGATTGATGCCGAAGGTGCATTGAGACTTGGAGATAGAATCTGTGTTCCTCAAGGTGGACAAAATGTAAAGGTCATATTGGACGAAGTCTATTATACTAAATACACGATGCATGCATCTAGGTGGTGATAAGATGTATCAGAACCTCTGGAAGACTAATTGGTGGAGAGGAATAAAAAAAGATATAGCAAATTATGTCTCAAAATGTCTAATCTGTCAGTAGGTAAAGGCAGAGCACAGGAAACCCACTAGATTGTTACAACCACTCCCAATCTCAAATAGAAGTGGGATAACACATGGACTTTGTTAGCGGGCTACCTCGAAGTAAAAAAGGAGAAGATACCGTGTGGTTGATTATGGATCATCTCACTAAGGTAACACATTTCTTGCCCATTAGATCCACAAATCAAGTTAGTAAGTTGGGAGAGCTTTATGTGAAGGAAATAGTAAGACTTCATGGTGTACCCAAGACCATAGTATCAGACGGAGACTTTCGATTCATGTCATAGTTCTGGCAAAGTCTACAGAAGGAGTTGGGCACCAGATTCATCATGAGCACAACTTTCTATCCATAGACAGATGGATGGTCTCAAAGAGTCATTTAGACGCTAGAAGACATATTGAGACCTTACATCCTAGGTTTTAAGGCAACTAGAGCAAGTATATACACTTGGCAGAGTTCGCCTATAACAATAGTTATCAAGCAAGCATAAAGATGGCTCCTTATGAAGATCTTTATGGAAGACCCTGCAAATCACCAACCTGTTGGGCTGACTTCAAGAATCATGTGCTTATAGGGCCAAACTTGGTGGAGGAAATGAATAATCAAGTCAAACAAATCTAGAAAAGATTAGGTAGAAAAGTTATGCAAATAAGAGGAGAAGACTTCTGGAATTTCAAACGGGTGACAAAGTGTTTCTGAAGATTAGCTCTCACAAAGGAATCAAGCAGTTTGTGCACAAGGGAAAGTTATTACCTAGATTTATGGGTCCATTCGAGATACTTAGAGTATTGGTGGGTGCGCCTACAAGTTAGACCTACCAAACAGAATGTCTTTGTTTTATCATGTATTCCATGTGTCAATATTGAGAAGATATGAACCAAATCCCTTTTACGTAATCCATTAGGAGGAGATCGATATCCAAAATGATGCCACATATGAAGAAGTAGCGGTCAGAATCGTAGATCGCAAGGTACAAAGCTTGAGAACGAAAGACATTCTGTTAGTCAATGTAACACCCTAGTTCTCAGTCCTTTGTTTCTGTCACATCAAGTCACGCATGGAGAAGTGCACCCATAAATCATTAAACATACTATTGAGACACTACACATGTTGACTGTTGAGAATCAAAACATTACTATTTCTATCATCGATCCAATATCATCAATGATACAGACACATGTAAACATCTATTAATCTCATAAACACATTGAGAGATATCAATAGGAGATATGTAATACCCTGAAAATATTTTTCTCTAAATGAAAGGAAATGATTGAATTATAAGGATAAACGAGACCAATTCATTTCAAGGATCAATTAGCTAGTTTAATTGCTCAAAAACCCCTCAAACGAATGAAAATTGAGAAACAAAAATGAAATGAAGTGAAATGGAATGAAACAAATCACCCAACTAATCTAGGCATCCGAAATTTATTTCATTTGTCCAATTGTAGGTTTACTTGCCTAATATGCTTCAATGGGATCTAAATTAAGAAAGAAAATGGAGAGAAACTTAGCCAAATAGAAGTTATGAATTTTTATTAATTTCATGTGAACCCAAAAATATGTGTTGAGGGGCAAAAATCCTAACCAAATGAAAGATAAGATTTTTTATTAATTTCATGTGGACCTGAAAAGGGGTGAACACCCCTAAGCATGTGCAAGTCACATGGGTAGGCATACCTTAATCATGTACACCATACCCTATGCACACAAGCAAAACCATCCATACTTTGTTTAGAAACCATGAAGGGTGATTCTATGTGCCAAGCTAAAATGATCATGTACACCCTAGCTACATACACTAAAAAAATGTCCATGCTCACTCCAAAAACCCTAGCTGCCACCTTGTAAATTGAATGGAAAGTTACAATAAAGAAACTTGCCAAACCATGAAGATTCCATGGCTGACATGGCTAATATGATTTAATCTAGTGCACCTCAAATAATGATAATATGCTTACTTGTTGCTTGACGTCCCACTAGAAGTTGCTAAGGTGTGTGTGTGATCCCAACTTGGCGCACCACTAGGGAAGGAATCGAGAATAGAAGTTTGGTGAAGGTTGGTTGATTTAGAGAGATATAGAAAGGTTTCCTAGACTTGACTAACAAACAAAGAAGAGACAAAATTAGAAATGGAAAGTTTCTTTGTGCTCACAATGGCGCCAAAATTAGGTTAATACAAGTTGTCCAATTTAACCTTGCTTGGGACACACACACTTAATAGAGGAAAGTTGCCATGCTTACCGTAATCTTGACGTCCAAGGAAGTTTCAATTGCTGATTGTGCACGCTAGCCTTGGAAATAATCCAAACCGTGGACCCTAGGGTACATATTCTTATGACGCCCAAATTAGTAGCACACCGAAAAAAATGAAATGTTTCCTATGTGACTAAGTGAAGCCCAAGTAAAGAGATAACTAGGAAAGTTTCCTAGCACAGAAAATCTGAGTTGATATGATGTCCAAAAATGAATTAGAAAGTATTCCAAACCTGATTTATGTTTACACATGCTTAAGAAACTAAAGAAGGCTCACATCTTGTGCTCACACTATGTAACAACTGGGGCCCACTACGTAAGGATATTGTCCTCACCTTAGTCACCATTGACTAGGTGTAGGGTTTTGTTCTTGGCAATACTTGAACCTGAGTCTCCCAAAAGCGCTTAGCACTAGTAAGGCTCGCAATTGCTTATTTACCCAGGCATCGCTTGTAACACCCCGACTCCTAATCGGACCTCTTGTCACGTGCTATGGGTCTAGCGTAGAGATGCGCCCCCTTGGCCGAGATGCCTCACATGCGGGTCGTCGCCCGTTGAGAATTGAAATGCTACTTAAATTCTTCCTGTCAAAATCTTTTTCTTCAAATTTGAGTTCTTGATAAATATTTCTCAAATAAATATCTGGAAACACATTTCACATAATATAAAAGATCAAAATACTTTCCCACTGTGTTCATCAGATTTCCACTATTAGACAAAACAAACTAAAATAAGAAATCATTTCGTTGGAAATTGTAATAAATAATGTAAAATCATCAGAGTAAATGCTACAGCGGATGAATTCATTAAAATCATTTTATATTGACCTGATCGTCTAAAATCCAAAACTGAGATAAATACATGTAAAACAACAATATTAAATTCAAGAAAACATACATCCAATTCGGTTACAAAATAAAATAAGCAAAATATAACCTCTAAATCCTCCAATCCTGGATAACCTCCCCATGAGATTTTCCAATCAACAGTGAGAGACTTCAGACATAGGCTGCTGAACACTACGTCCATGTGTTCCTGAAAAAGAATGGGAGTGAGCTTGAAAGCCTCGTAGATTATTCCTACACATCACACGCATTATACAGATCAAAATTCAAAACATTACAAATACTTTCATACATTAGGCGTTTCAAACATTCATTTGGTTTTGGTTGTAATCTAAGATCGGAAGAGTATTGAGATGATTCTCAGTATTCCCTATGATTTGAATTAGAAGCAAATCTCAGGTAACGCCTAAGGCCGGTTACTTGTTAGAATCACAATCCAAGGGAGTGTACTTACTACAGCATCATACCGTCTCCAAAGGACTTCTAGCTGTCACAGGCAACTCCAGGTTGAGAATACCTATGATCTGCCTTGTAGCTCGTCAATCTTTGGCGGTGACATATAGGAGATGCTACCTCGATCCGCTTCGGGCTTGTCAATCGCACCAGTATGTGGATTCTTAATAATCCATCATCTTATTTTTAGTTTCACAGACAAATTCAAATCATGCCAAAACATCACACATATAATAGAGAATTTATCACATAATGCATGCAATTTAAGTGGTAGTCGAATAAATAATGAATGCTACCTAAATACAGTTTTCTTGTTTATGGATGCAATGAATAAATAATCATTCATCATAACATCACCTAAGCACTCCAAACAATTTTAATCAATTTTCAAAGGTAATCCTAATTAATCTAGAACTATTCAAACAAATGTTTTAAATTTTAAATCTACATAATACGTATAAGCAAGGAATTCCCGCCCACCTAATTCTATAGACCTTCAGGGCTACCTTGTTTTCCCTTAAGATATTTGATATTCTAAAATTATAAAATCTGAAATTCAACAATCAATAAAATTTTCTAAGTTCCTAATTCACATTCGATCTCATTCAAAAATATTCTTAAGCTTAAATAATTTCTAAAGTAATTATAAAGTTCAAATATCAGTTTCCACTAATTCAGGGTCATTCCAAAATTTCAGAATTTCATATAACCAAAATAAAATTATTTCTTCGAGTCTCTGAATTTCTCAATCTGAAATTCAGTGTCATCATAATAAATTTCTAAATTAGGATCTGTAGACTTTTTAGTGTTTTCTCCAACACCATACTTTTAGTTCCAAAAATAATTCACTCATGTTCAATAAATCTCATTACACTTAATATGAGATTTCTATATTTAAAATGTGAACTAAGCTCAAAAATTTATCACATAAAGATCTCTAAGCCACCCTTTAAAATAAATTATTCATTTCATGGAAAATTATTCATTTCAAGATAATATTTCTCAGTCATAGATTTCTTGAATTCTAAGTTTCAAAATAAAATAACTCCATCTTAAACTCTTTCTTAAATAATTAATTTCTACTTGAATAAGACAATTCTAACATTTACTATCTGTATCAAGCTTTCAAATAAATTAAATCTCCGATTATATTTCCTTTCATATCAAAATCATTCATTCATCTCCTAAACTCTAAATAAATAATTTCTTTTCATAAATCAAAGACAATAGTTTTCACATTTAAATCTCCGAATCTCCGAACCCCCTGAACTTCGATATCCATATTCCAAACATCCATCCAAAAATCTACAAGCATAAATAATAGTTCAAATTTTCTAAATTTCATTTTTGTTCATCAATAATCCAAAAAATAATTAATTTCAACTATCTAAAATTTAAAATCCAAAAATATAAGCATTATACCTTTTAGATCTAAGTTTGCAAATACTTCGCAAGATTATTCTTCACAGATCTATGTTCCAACATCCTCTCAAATTCAGCTAGACAAAGTTTCCAAAACTGTGAAAAACTTGAAACTAGAGCATCAATTTTTGGTTTCACATTCCATGCTAGGAATTTCAAATCATACACTCACACTACACGATTGATCTTCTTCTTCGTTTCACCTTTTTTGCACAGTGACATAGCAAAACGAGCTGTTGTCTCGTTCTTCTTCTTCATGCAGACAACAAGACGCACCAACACCAATCTGTATTTTTCCTTCTCTGATTGTGAATCTTGACACCACAGAATGCAGTTGGGGTTTCTTCTTCAAGCACCAACACCCCAGCTGGTTTTGTTCTTCATTTTCACGGACCACAGTGAGCAACAAACCCAAATAAAAAACCCACTACTGTACTTTGTCTTCTTTGTACAGCTCGCACTACTACAATCATTCTTCTTTTCGTCCAAACTAGTAATAATAGCACACACAACCCATCTAAATCGCATGGCCTTCTTCATCTTGTTCATGGTTCATATATAGCAGTGCAACGTCTAGCCTTCTTTGTTCCTCTATTTTGTTTGTTCCTAACCATGAATCGCATACCATGAGCTTTAGTTCTTCGTTGTCACTCAGAAGCAGATGCCACTCCTCTTCGTTCTTCATTCTTTCTCTGTTTTGATACATCACGCCCAAATCAAAATCAGTTTCCCCAAATTTGAAATCGCACAACACCTAAACGAAAAACCCCAAATCATCTTGTTCATCGTTCTTCTTCTTCGATCATCCAACACCTTCGCTCAATCAATCCCCTATTTTTCTTCTTTTGGATTCTTCTTCGTTTTTCTAGATTTTTCTTTTCTTTTTTTTTTTCTCAATTCTAAAATTCAAAACCTAGATTTTTATTTTATTATTATTTTTTCAATCAATTCTAAAATCTATTTAAAATCAACATTTCTTTCAATCAAATAAGTGAGCTTACGTTATTTTTATATTTATTTATTTATTTCAATCAAATTTCATTTCTAAAACAAATCTTGGATTTTTAATCAAATAAGCAAGTTTTCATCATTTTTATTTTTGTTTTGATCAACCAATATTTGATTCTTATTTTTCAAACCGTAGGTCACTCATAGCTTTAAATAAAACATGGTTTTAACTCGTTTATTTCTTTCTTTTTTTGCGATCCTCGTAATTTTTTTCTAAAACATTATTAATTCTAATATATACATACATACATACATACATACATACATACATACATACATACATATATATATATATATATATATATATATATATATATATTCATATTGTCAAGACTATTATTTATTTTATTTTTATTTTTTCTTTTGTTAATTTATTTTGAATTCTTATTTTTCTACAAAAATAATATTTTATTTTATATTTACTCGGTACATGTACGCGTTCGTAAAATTGCGGGGTCTTACATCGCTCCAGTGTTGGACCGACGTGGGATATTACACATTAAGCTAAGGAAACCCTAAATATCTACTTACCATTTTGTTGCACACAAGAGTGGAAACAAATCAACCACTTACCCAAGACGTCTCATGTGTGAGATTACCCAAAACGTCCCCTAGGTGCTCATAAAACCCTATATAAAGCCCCAATGCTCTCATTCTTTCTTGTTCCAAAACAAGAGCGTATTAGTTCCCTCTTGACTTTCTCTAGCCCTCTTCTTGGCAACCCCCTTAGTTTTTGAGTAATCTTAAACTATTCTTGAGTGCTTTGGTGTTTGATTGAATGTTTTTGAGCATTCTTTGAGTGATAGACATTGGAAAGAATGGGAAACTCTGTTGGATTTCAACCAAGCTAGCAATAGAGGTGGAAGTGATTTCTAAAACCCCATCTTACTACTTAAGTTTAATATCATGTTCATGTATGCTTGATTTCAGTTTAGTATCCAAATTTAGGTATGAAGAACATGATTTAAATTTTAAATTTGCATGTTTGTCATGTTAGTTGATCATGAAACCATGTCATGCTTAGATTATGCATGTTCAGGTTTATTTTAAAGTGTGATACATGCTACGTGCTTATTTTCATGCTTTGAATGTTATGTGTTAAAAATGCTGAATTTATTTTATATATGATTCATAAGTATGAAATTAAATAAAAGATTTTGAGTTTAAGAACCACATATTGTTATAGTGAACATGAGGGTCACTGTGAGTGTTCTGTACTTGTGATTAGTTCACATGGTTCAAATCCAAAATACTTAGAATACGGGTGAGACCCTAAGTCAAATGAATAGGGCAAAAAAATGTCTTTTTACTCTAAGAAGGTATTTTGATAAGAACATCAAGAGCCTTGAAACCCTTTCTATCTAATCTACAACTGAAAACAAAATAATGTTTGAAACGCCTAATGTTTTACAAGTGCTTGAATTTGAATGTGTTGTTAGCCTAAATTAGTAATTTGGTTGTTTGGAAAAGATTCACTAGGCTATGTGCTCACCCTTCCTTTATTATTTTTTAAGAATTTGAAACACATGAAGACTTGATATTAGATAGGTTCTAATTTTGAAAAGTTTCTATATTTAAATGTAAGGGCATGTAACCCAAATTTTGAATATCTATAATGTAATACTTCCGTTGAATTTAATTTTTTTTATTAATTTTGAGTTATGCACTCTCTTTTATTAAATCAACAAAGATTTGGAAAGTTTTCTTTTATC
Source organism: Tinospora cordifolia (assembly GCA_030144865.1). Taxonomy (NCBI): domain Eukaryota; kingdom Viridiplantae; phylum Streptophyta; class Magnoliopsida; order Ranunculales; family Menispermaceae; genus Tinospora; species Tinospora cordifolia. Next base: position 1,953 of record JAJIYU010007645.1, on the reverse strand, counting down.
TCTTGTGTAATTGCCTTATTGAACTGTGTGTATAACTTTTGGGTTAAGTACTCTTGAATCTAAATGAGGCGTGGGATAAAAGGAATAAAAAGTCAAGTTGTGTACTTGTAAAGTAATACTGGCCCAGATCGTCTCGTGGTTATGTCCGATTGAAAGTCTTGGGGGTCGGGGTGTGTCAAGATAAAATATGATAAGTCTCATCAAAACTCATGAATTAAACTGAATAAAATTAGACATAAAATACTCAAGTAATAGTAAGAAAATAGGCCCATATGGCTCAATGTCAATTCCTAAAGTCACTGACACAAAAATAATTAAAAAGCTTAAAATGCCCAAATCAACTATTGTCCATGAATCGAAATAAAATAAGTTCTGCAGTTATCAAACAATCCCCAGCTATATTGTAACTCGAACTGTCTCAAAGGTAACCTGAAATAAAAATGTAGGATGAGCTCAAGAGTCCAGTAGATCAAACACAGTACATCCATAGTATTATTCAAGCCAAAATATCAAACACGCAAACACACTTTAAACACATTAGGAGTTTTAGTCGTTAAGTTGTTCAACAGTTGTAACAACCCGTAATTTTTATGACATATAAATTAATTTAAATAAAGATAAATGTGTATAAATACACGTAGTTGTATGGACTACTCGTGTATATACGTGTTAATTATATACATGTAGTACTAATATAAGTTACGCGTATAAATTAGTTAAACTGTATTATGTGTAAAATGTAATTTACACAGAGGTTTAGAAAAAGAAATAAATGAATTTTTAAAAATACTAAATGAATATAAAATGTTCGGAAACAAGATTTAAATGTTTATTACAATATTTATTAAAGAAATAAAATAAATTACGTTGGTTGAAGTTGGAAAAAAAATCGAAAAACAAAAATGATACTTATGGGGGCCTTTTTGAACTGATTTTGAAAAAAAAGGGAGAACTGGGGCAAAAATATCAAAAATTATTAAAAAAAAATATTATAAGTAAATATATGATTTGGGGTAAAAGGGGAAATAGTTTATATAAGGTATATGCATATGAAATTAATTTATATAAGGTATACGCATATGGAATTATTTATAAAAGGTAGGTATTTATGGAATTAAAACCAAGGTAAAATTAGAAATAATTTATATAAGGTAGGTATTTATGGAATTAAAACCAAGGTAAAATTGGGAATAATTTATATAAGGTTGGTATTTAAGGGATTAGTTTTCTAAACTGGGGTAAACTTGGGTAAACTTGGGATTATTTCCGGTTATATAAAGTTAGTCGGTGGCTTTATTTAGCAATCGTGATGTTTGTTTTTTTTTGTTTTCATTTTACGACTCCAGAACTCCAGAACACCAGAAAGACGGAAAAGAGAAGGGAAAAGAGGGAAACTCCGATTTTTCGCCGGATTCATCGCGCTGGTAAGTTAATCTTCCAAATTCTAGTTACAAAAATGCTATATAAGCCGAGTACTACAATCCTAGGGGTGTAATTTTTGCTGTAGACGGTGTTTTATACCCGTATCCAAAACTTGAGTATTTTTCCACCGTGAGTAAAACTCAGTAAAAGTCATACCAAAACACTCTTAGTGATGAGTAGATCCCAGATATGTGGTTAGATTGTGTTAGTTTGCCCTGTAGAGTCCAAAATAAATACCCAAAGTTTTATAACCTCTTGATAGGCTTTTGATAGTGTTAAATCCCACTGAAAGCTTGATTTGAAGCCATAGAAATGCAGAGAACGAAAATACGTACCTATCGACACAAAAATTATGAATTTTGGATATCAATTGGAATTTTGGTGAACGATTGAGCAATGGGGTTTTTAAGAAAAAATATAAAAAAATTACGGAAAATAGGATTTAAAAGCCTATTTGAGTTATTTTCTGCTATAAAAATATATTATGTGAGCAGACAAATAGTCTTAAAGATTATTGAGCGTATCAAAGTT
>JAJIYU010007644.1:0-18894 GCA_030144865.1 Tinospora cordifolia | reverse complement strand
ACTATAAAACTGTAATTCATAACTTTTACAACTATTTTGAATTGAGAAAGAATGTCGGATTTGTACAATGCAAGTAAATTTCCTTTCCCTTTTTACTTCCTTTTCTTTCCCTTTTTTCTTCCTTTTTTCTTTCTCTTTTCTTTCTCTTTTCTTCCTTTTTTCTTTCTTCTCCTTTTTCCTTTCTCTTGATTTGCTCTCTTGGATTTCATTTCCTAGATGAATTTGGTTTGAGCAAAATTGAAGAGAAGAAATGAAGCAATTTATAGTTTTTTGTTTTGGTTAAGGTTGGGGTGGTCCCACCATCCATAGAATGCAATAAAAATGACTCTTTCTTATCTCCCCACATCACCAATGTTATCTATATACATGTATTAATTAATCATTTCATTATCTAATAAACTCCCGCTATGAAATATTTATTATTATTAATATTAGCATCATTAATTAATTATTTTATTTTATCTAATACACTCATTAATTAATACAATTGCAGTAAAAATCACGTATTTTCATTTATAATTTATTAATTCAAACATGAAAATACATGTTAAACTTGTTGACTCAATGTCCAAAAATACGGGTTGTTACATCAACGATGATCAACTTAGGGGTTTCACGATGTTTTCAAAAATTGATATGAGATCTGGGTACTATCAGTTGAGAATTAGGGAAGAAGATGTACACAAAACAACATTTTGCACTCGATATGGGCACTACGAGTTCTTAGTCATGTGGTTCGTCATGACAAATTCCCCAGTTATGTTTATGGACCCTTTGTAGGTAATGCTTCGACCATGGTCCAAACACACATTCTGCTGTAACAATTAGCAACCATTCAACTTTAACACCTTGTAACTTACATTCGAGAGCCTAGTTTTTTCTTCCCAATGATTGGAACTTGATGTACACAAGACAAGGATGAGAAAGAGTGTTTTTACCTCCAAAAATAATCTCAAATTGGCTAGGAACCACTCCTCCAAAGTTCAAATCAACACTGCTCTTTTGTTCCAGCTTTTCAACTGTGTTAAACACCTCACTTTGGTTACTATTTTCATTGTCAATGGCTATGGGTTTGGATCAAAGGATTGCACGGTCTTACAGAGGGAAATGAAAGCTTTTAAATGGCTGTAATATCAGGTGTTTTGGATTTAGGACGAAGAAGATAGGGGGTGATGAAGTTGGAGTGTTGTAACTGCAAAATGTCAAAAATCAAATTTGGTCCATGTTGGGAGGCTCCTTGCTTGGCCAAATAGCTTGCCATGTAGCTCTTGGGTGGACATGCAAGGTGTTATATTGGCCAGATTTCTTCTTTTCATTTTTTTCATTTTTTATTTCATCTTTTTTTATTTATTCATTTGCCTCTCATTTTTATTTTCAAAATTTTCAAATATACCTCACATTCCAATATTTACACATTTTCTAAAAAATCACTTATTTTATTAAAAAATTAATATTTTTCTCTCAAAAATTCATAATTTTCTTTCTAAAAATTAAATAATTACTCAAAAAATCATCTTTTCTTCCTAAAAGTCACATTTCCTCAATAATTAATGTATTCTCTTTTCAAAAATTATATTTATCAATTAATTTAAATTCCTTTAATTAAATGAGCAAAATTAGAGAAAATTAAGGAAATTCATGTATTTTCATTAAAAATTTAGAAAAATATATGGGAATACATATATCAAACCCATCAACTTGGTATCCCAAAAATATGAGTTGTTACAATATTTGCCAGAGACTTGGACACAAAACCAAGGATTATCGATATAAAGAGAAGTCCAAGAAAGACTAAGTCAATATGACCAAAGCAAAGCATGCTAAGAATACATTTGATATGATGTTATCTACTGTGGTTTGTGAAGCTAGTATAGTGGATGAACCCAAAGAGTGGTGGATTGACACAAGCTCTGCCAAATGTGTTTATTTTGAAAAAACCATGTTCTCCCCTTATATACCAATATGAGGACATAATCTAATTATGAGCAATTCAGCTACTTTAGTAATTGTTGGACTTGGCAAGGTGGTTCAGAAGATGACATTAGGGAAGGAACTCTCCTCGATTAATGTGGTGCATATACCGGACATTTGAAAGAATTTTGTTTCTAGCTTATTGTTGAGCAAAAGTGCGTTTAGGATGGTCTTCGATTCCAACAAGTTTGTACTTTTCAAGAATTGTGTCTTTATTGAAAAGGGTTATTTAGAAAGGGTTGTTTAAGATGAACATAATACTTGTAATCCATAAACTTGATAGTAATAATAAAATTTATCTTCTATTTACTTGTTATAGTCTTCTTGTTTAAGGCATGATAGATTAAGTCCTGTTAATTTTACCTTTTAAAGAAGGTAATGAACTTACAAATGTTACCTAATTACCAAATTCACCCGAATTATAGAGGTAAAATGTGTGCTGAAGTAAAATTTGCTAAACCACCATTTCACTCCATAGAAAAGACATACAAAACATCTAGAGTAAATTCACAAGGATATTTGTGATTTAAAATTCGAACAAATTAGAGGTGGAAAAGGTATGATGTTACTTTTATTAATGATAGTACATGATGTTGTTATGTATATTTACTTAAAAGCAAAGGTGAGGCCTTAGAAGTGTTTAAGCACTATAAGAATGAGAAAGATCAAGAGAATAAGAAGTGATAGAGGTAGAGAATATAAAGCTCCTTTTGGTGCATTTTGCCAAAAACATGGTATTACATCAAACCATTGCACTTTGTTTGCCTCAATTCAGTGGTATTCCTAAATGCAAGAAGCACATATTAAAACAAATGATGAATGTTGTTAGTTGCATAGCATACTAACTATAATATAAGTATTAATTTGCATGAGTTTAATAGAAAATTAAGTGCATTTGTTTATATTTGTTACATATGCATGTAAAGCATTATTGCATGATTAGTTGCATATTAACATGATTTAAATGTTATTTTTAGCATTTTTTATGTGAATATAATGTCCGAAAAAGGTTTTGAGTATCTATGCAGGTTTAGAAGTGAAGAGTGGTTGAAAATATAAATATCATGTCACTGGTTACCTAGGTAATCATTTCAATGACCTAGGTAGTCAGAGGAGAAGCCATATCATGTCACTGGTTACCTACGTAATCATTTCAATGACCTAGGTAATCAGAGGAGAAGAAATATCATGTTACTGGTTAACTAGGTAATCAGTTCAATGACCTAGGTAATTAGAAGAGCAGGAAACATCATGTCATTGGGCATTGGTTACCTAGGTAATCATTTCAATTACCTAGGTAATTAGAGGAGCAAGAAGTATAAAGTCACTGGTTATTACCGTAATCGTTTCAATTATCGTGGTAACTAAAATGTGATCACAATGTAAGATAGGCTTACTTCAGGCCACAGAATGGTGGAAATCTGTGTTTTTATTCAAGGACGATGCTGATCGTGGTCACTGACCGTGATAACATGATTAAGTTCTAGGTTTATCATATTTTTAGTATCTTTTTTAGTGCGGGCCTATGAATAGAAAAGGGATTAGAGTCTAAACATACCTAATTCGAAAAATTCGAACTGTGATGGCTCAAGAAGAGAAAAACAAGAGGTTTAAGAAAGGATTGAAAATTTGGATCAAGCTTTGAGTATGTCTATCTTTATTCATTCCGTTTTGATGTTTTTATTTAATCAATGTCAAGCTAATTAGTTTTAAATGTTTAAGGTGTAAATCTCCAATGTGTGAACCTGAGATTTCTTATTGAAGTAATTGATTTAAATGCATTATTCTATATTGTGTGTGCTTAATGCTTGATGTTTACTGGCCATGAGCATTATGATGTCAAATCATTAAACTAAATCAAAAGAGAGATTTAATGATAGATTATTATAGTATGGACCTAGATTAGTTGATTGACCTAAGGGTTGTTAACTGTTTAGGGGGTTGTACGAGATTGCCAATTACACAACATTAGGTTGTTGATTAAGGGCCTCAGAAGTGGGTATTATGAGACAATACTAATAGAAATCGAGGTACCTTAGGAGAGGGCTTCAATTATAGGTGTTATAACTCATAATGTAGGAATTTTATGATCTAAAATAAGAATCACAGGACATACAACAGAGTTTACTATCCCAGACAGCTTTTCCACATAGTTTTTAAAAACGGGATTTTACTGCTTTTGATAGTTTAGGTTCTTATTTAGAAATTAACAACTCAACCCTAATTAGAGTCTTGATAAAATAAAAGCTAACATTAAATTGGGATTTGAGATACTTAAGTAAATTCCATTCCCTGAGGACGATATCCAGACTCACTAGTTATTACTAGTACGATCCGGTATATTTGCAGGGTTGTCAAAAAATGTTCACAATGATAAATTCTAGGTTACCGCAAAAATTGTGGGGAAAAACAATTCTTTCTGCTAATCACATTCTTAATAAAATACTTTGAAAAAATAATAATGTTACTCCTCTTATGAGCTATGGAAAGGAAAGAACCTTCTTATACATATTTAAACATGTGTGGGGTGTTTAGCTAAAGTAGTTATACTTGAAACTAAAAAGGTTAAAATAGAGCCTAAAACTATTGATTGTATATTAGTTGACTATGCTCATAACAATAGTGCATATAAATTCCTTGTATTTAATTTATATACCTGATATATATGTAAATACTTTAACGAAATTTAGAAATGCTTCAATTTTTTTAGCATATTTTTTGACATAAAAATGAACTAATTAAGTTCACATAAATGGACTTATTACACAACATTTAGTAACTATGATCCTTCACATAAAAATGTTAAGGAGGATCCACAATGTAGTAAAAAGACAAAAATTACGAAGAATTTTGGTCCTGATTTTCTAGCAAATATGTTAGAAAATAAGCCTCAAACTTTTAATGAGGCTATGTCAATGTCTAATACTCCTTATTAGTAAGATGTCGTAAATAGTGAAAATGAATCAATTATGACAAATCATGCTTATGAATTAGTTGATTCACCATTAGGTATAAAGCCTTTGGATGTAAATAAATTTTTAAAAAGAAGTTAAAGGAAGTTTTAAACAAAAAGAGGGTCTTGATTTCTTTAACACTTATTCACTACAAACCAAAATAACATCTATACAGGCGTTAATTGCTATTGCATTAATTAACAGTCTAGAAATTAAACAAATTGATGTCAAGATGGTGTTTCTGAAGGGTGAATTAGAAGAAAAAACATAGATGCAACAACTAGAAGGTTGGTTGTGCCAAAACAATAATATAAGGTATATTGCCTTATTAAATCTTTATATTGGTTGAAACAAGCTCCAAAGCAATGACTTGATAAATTTGATACTATTATGTTATCAAATGGTTTCAAAATAAATAAATGTGACAAATGCATATATGCCAAAGATAAACCAAAAGGCAATGTCATTGTTTGCTTTTACGTAGGTGATATGTTGATTATGAGCAATAACAAAGCAATAATCAAATCTATTAAGAAAATGTTAACAAAATATTTTGATATGGAGGATATAAGAGTTGCAGATGTTATTTTGGGAATTAAAATCTCTAGAACGTCTAATAGATTAGTATCATCTTAATCTCATTATATTGAGAAGATTTTGAATTAGTTGAAGAAATATGATATTAGTTAAATAAAGACACATATAGATGTTAATGTACATCTTACAAAGAATAAAAGACAACCCTAAGAATAATTAGAATATGCATGTATCCTAATTAGTATTTGTATATCATGACATCCACAGGGCCTAACATGGCATGTGCCATAAATCAATTAAGCTAATTTACAAGCAATCTAGGTAAAGATCATTGGAAAGTGTTGATCAAAGTGTTACGATACTTGTATTAAATTTAGAATCATGGATTACATTCTACAAGATATCTAATTGTTCTTGAAAGATAAAGGGATGCAAATTGGATATCAGACTCCAAAGACACTAAATCCACGAGGAAATATGTGCTCACAATTGAGGGAGGTGCAATATCTTGAAAATCCTTTACATAAACATGTATAGCAAGATCTACTACAGAATTTGAATTCATATGTTTTAAAAAGGCTAGAGAAGAAGTGAAATGACTTTGAAATTTTTTAGAGGATGTTCCTTGTCGGCCAAAACCTGTCTTTACTGTATGCATTCATTATAGTACTATGTCTACATTAGGCATAGTATAGATAAGATGTACAATGGTAAGTCAAAACATATATGTTGACGACGCAATACCATTAAACAATTACTTGAAAATGAACTAATCTTCATTGATTACATAAAGTCAAAGGAAAATCTTGTGGATCCACTAACTAAAGGTTTGCCTAAAGATCAAGTAAACTATTCATTAAGGGGAATGGGCTTAAAGCCTCTCAAATAAACTTCTATTGTGGATATCCAAGCTAGTAGACTGGAGATCCCAAGAATTAGGTTTAAAAGGGATAACTAAAAGATGAAATCTAGTATAATACTAAGGGATTTTATTCTAACCCATTCCTATGATGCATTAGTGTTGCCTATAAAATAGTAAGGTTAAGCATTAGCTTTTAATGATTCTTATATCATAGTTATCATGTAGGGTATTATTTGTAAGAATACTCTTAATAAGAAATCACATATGCGAGTGTGAACTAGGTCAATTCTATGAAAATGATAAGCCTTGCATTCTCTAACCACTCATAACGCCAAGATTTATTTTGGGTTGTATGAACATAATTGTGCATATCGGAATTATCAAAATTGAGATGTGTGTGCATCATTGTCTTAGTTTGCACAAAGGGTTGAACGGTTCAAGACATTGTGTTTACTAATAAGCCAGCAAACCCAGTGGTGTTACACTAAGGAAGGCTCAAAGCGACAAGCTACCTATTTTGATGCAACTCATTTCTATTGGCACTCACTCAAGAGTTTACATTAAAGTTATTTTTTAAAAAACATGCATGATAAAAATTCTTTTATGTGGGGGATGATAAAGTAAAAAAAAAGTGCAAAATGATCCGATTTCTATTCATATGGGGGATTGTTTGAAAAAAAATCATTTTAAGATGATTTTTGGTTGTATTTAAATAAAACTTAAGTGGATCCCATATGCATATTTTAATGGGACCAAAGTAATTCTTCATCTTTGATATATTGAGATTAAGATGGTAAAATTATTTAGTTAAAATTACGTGCATATGCATGAGAAATTATATGCAAAAATGCCTACTTGGTAATGTATAAAGGTGTATTTTATTTGGAAAGTTGTTTAGTCTCACGTGGGAAACTAAAGAATTCTAAATGTAGTTTATAATTGAAAGAAGAGTAAAAGTCTTAAATCTTTTGGCATCTAAAGCATCATCCTACACATACACGCTCCATGCTTGTGCGCGCAAGCATATGTGACATGTGTCATGCACATGACGACAGATGACACATGCCTACGCGAAAAGGTGAAAGGGTATTTGGGCTTCTTAGGGCGCATTGAGTGCACAACGCTTTGCACTTTGCACATTCGTATCATCGCGAGGAGCTGGAGAGCTTAGGTATTTTTGAGATTGAGGCAAATCGAATGGTCAAGATCATGTTGATGGAGTTAGGATTAGAGACATCAAGATTTGATGAAATGTGGGTTGAGGCGTAGGATCTTGGTTCAATGAATCTAGATCCAACGGTAGAGATATGGGTGCATTGATTAGGACCATTGGATGACATTTGATGGGAAAAATTCGATCCAAAAACGCGTAAACCAAACACTATGATCAGGACCATCAAATAATAACCAAAACCTAAATGGCACAATTTGAAAGTGTATGATAAGATGCATCAATTAACGCATTCAAATTGCATTTAGATGCCAAAACATTTAATATAACAGTGTATAAATAGGTGCCATGATTAGACACGAAATGCCTATAAACATAAAACCCCATTCTCTAATTCTTCTTATTTTAGAAATCATGAAAAATTGATTTTTTTTTCTCATTCTCTTCCTTTAAAGGTTTTGACACATTTTGTATTATTTGTGAGTTAAGTATGCCAATTTTGGTCTTACTATTCTAGTGATCTAAAGTGATATAGTCACCTAAAATGAGATTGTTGTATCTTCAAAAATAAGCATCACATATCATGAGCACCTAAACGAAACACTATTGTCTTAGAGAGATAGAGTAATACTTTAACCCTACTCTGTAACAGTTATTTTGCTAAAGTTACTATTGTCACTGTAACAACCCAGGCCCACTACGTACCGATATTACCCCCATCTTAGCCACCACTGACTAGGTGTAGGGTTTTGTTTTTGGTAAGACTCAAACCTGAGTCTCTCAAAAGTGCTCGACACTAGTAAGACTCATAATTGTTCATTTAGCCTAGGTATCGCTCTAGTGTTGGACCAATGTGGGATATTATAATCCACCCCCCTTAGATTAGTCCTATCCTCAATACTCACACCTCCGTCACACCTAGAGCGACTTTAATACCATTTGTAACAACCCTAGGCCCACCGTAATGATATTGTCCCCACCTTAGCCACCACTGACTGGGTGCAGGGTTTTGTTCTTGGCGAGACTCAAACTTGAGCCTTCCAAAACGCGTTGGCACAATGAGATAGCCTCGAATGCACATTTAGCCTAGGCATCACTCTGAATTTGAACCGATGTGGGATATTACAATCTACCTATATATATACCCATTATTAAACATTTATATTTAATACATATACATACTTATAAATACACCATACGTATATGTGTTTATATTCATTATTGTATGCTTTAATGTTGCACCAAAATACATTTCATTTTTCTTACTTTATTTAACACCTTGGAATATACATAATTTATGTAACAAAACATTAATAATTCCTCAAAGTCAGATTATTTTATTTCCTTGAATTTTGTACAAAATTATCGGGTATTAAATTATTGTAATATCCCACACCGGTCTGACATTAGAGCGATGTCTGGGTAAATGAACAATTGCGAGCCTTACTAGTGTCGAATGTTTCTGGGAGACTCAAGTTTGAGTCTTGTTAAGAGCAAAACCCTACATCCAGTCAGTGGTGGCTAAGGTGGGGACAATATCAGTACGTAGTGGGTCTGAGTTATTGCAAATGGTATCAAAGATGTGAGTCTTGAGGACAGGACTACTCCAAGGCAAGTAGATTGTAATATCCCACATCCGTCTAACACTAGAGCGATGCCTAAGCTACATGAGCAATTGCGAGCCTTACTAGTGTCGAACACTTTTAGGAGACTCAGTTCAAGTTTTGCTAAGAACAAAACCCTACAATCAATTAGTGATGGCTAAGGTGGGGACAATATTAGTATAGAGTGGGTCCGGGTTGTTATAGTCACTCTGACATATTTTCTGGAAAAAATTTTATCAGTTGTAATACCTCGAAGATTGTACAAAATTCAATGAATAAAATAAACTAAATAAAATAATCTTGGTGGAATAAACTTTGGAAAAATCCATGAAATCATAGTACAAAAAATGTATAATTCGATGTATAACAGGATCGACGAACTAGAGCAAAACACAAAAATTTACACTAAATAATGCTTTGGTTACTACGGTAGTAGAATTCACTACTGCGATAGCGCCCTCTTTGACCAGAAACAAAATTGGAAACTTGCCGAATAACTACCGTGGTAATGTGAATAACTAACTCAGTACTGTGTTGAATTGCCCAAAAATTGAATTAGAAATATAGTTTGATTACCGCAGTAGGCTACCGTGGTAATGAGTGAAAAATTTTGCAAACGAATTGGAAAGTTGCCAAATTACTATGGGAAGCCTCTAAACAAATTAGCAACTTCTAAAAGACAATACTTACTAATTTATGCATGGGAAACAAGAAAAATAGAGATTTGGAAAGGTGTTACAATGAAAACAACCCAAAAACTTCCCAAACCATGCCCATTAAAACTCTATATAAACCCAAGCTTGAGCACCATTCTCTTCATCCTAGCAAGAACGAACCAGTTCTCTTCTAGCTCTCCTAGTAGTTCCTTAGCATCCCTTTTATTTCTAAGTTGTTCTAGACAACAATTGGAGTAGTGGTAAGGATGAAAAATAATGTTCTATACCAAAAACACTTTGTTGGGCATTTTCTTGGGGCAAACGAAGAAATTTGAAGGTTCAACCAAGGTATAACCACCCTATCTCAGTCTCAAACAAGTGTATCATGGTTAAGAGTCGAAATAGTAGGATACCATGGCCATAGGAAATCTAAGACTGATGAAAATACACACAGAAAATCAGTTTGCACACTGGTTACTGTGGTCATGCGATTTGCTACCTTTGTAGTGCAACTATATCTCTTGGGTTACCGTGGTAGCCTACAACAATAATGACTAGGAACCTTGGTTTTTTACTTTTACACTTGATTTTGGCAGTAGGTCCTGTTTCTATTGTGGTATATGAACTTGAGACCCTAATTAGACCTATCTAGGATGATGTTCTCGCATGTTATAGACCACACATGATGAAAGACCATTAGATTATGATTTATGAATGTTAGAAACACATTAATAATCCATTAATCTTGATTTTCAAGGCTAAAGGTTCAAAGAGCTTGTGCTATTGAGATCAAAAGGATTAAGCATATTAAGGTAGAAGTGATTTCTAAGTTTTACTTTATTATTTTGATTTCAATAAGACTTGCATGTGTGTTATGCTTTGTATATCCATGATTACTGTGAATTGAATCCATATGCCTTGTCTAGAATACACGTGCTGAGGCTTTTGTGAATCAAAATGTGTAATATGCTTCATGCTATGATGTTACCATGCTCACATATTTAATCCACGTTTATACTTATGCATGATTGCTATATTTTATGCTTAACAAAAGATTAATTAAGATTATAACTACGCATCGGCGTGATGAAAGATCTCATTGTGTGTGTTCCACCCCTAGTTTTGACGTACTGGTATTTTGACTCAGAACTGGACGTCAGGATTGACTCCAGATTGAACTGGATTTCAAGATTGACCCCTCTTACAAATAAGGGTTTGGGTGAACCACTTTCCATTTTAACTATGACAGTAAACATGTAATCGTGTGAATCATGTAATATTTGAAAGTGCTTAACATGTATGACTTATTTGTTAAAATAATGATTTAAATATTTGGGATGATCCACTGGGCTTTGAGCTCACCCCTCTTATTTAACATTTTAGGAAATTAGTAATCAGAAGGTGCAGGACTCATGGGCGTCACTTAGTCAACTTTATAGGGTGTATTTAATTGTCGGGCATGTTGGGTAGTTTATTTTATTCAAAATTTTAAGTTATTTCCGTTGTAATAAAAACAAACATTTTGTACGTTCTAGATCTTTGAATCGATTAATGAAATTGAAATGTTTTGTCTAAAGATTTCACAATATTGTACCTTTATGAAATCTGTGCATGAGTTGATGTTACTCAGAAGTCTCAAGGATTTGGGAAGAGAAAAGAAAGAGATAAAGTGACACATGTCGTCTCCCCTCGAATGGCCCGAGGAAAGAAAATATCAAACTTGCATGCACGTGCTGTAATATCGTTGATGACGTGAGCCCAAGGATGGGAGGAGGGGTGTTACTGTAACACCCCGGAACTTCGTGATCGTGCCGCATCGTGAGTGAACAGGAGATGAACAATAATCAGTGAATTAGAATCATATACAATTCAAATATAGATGTAGACTATACCTAAGAGTAAATAAATTATTTCATAGCTCACTCGCGCGAAGGCGCGAGTGATGCGAAAATGAAACATATTATTTGATCGAATAATAATAATAATAATAATAATAATAATAATAATAATAATAATAATAATAATAATAGTATGATAATATTATATTTTATGTCTTATAGATATATATGAATAGCCGAAATAATTAATTGATGTTTATTATGATTGGTGTTGGAAAAAAATTTTCAATTAACAAAATAACATGGTAATACATATACATTTATAATAAGGTTTATACATTAAGATGATTGGTACGAATATATATATATATATATATATATATATAATTGTATATAGAAAAGAGAATAAAAAATATATATTATGGTAATTTTATCATAAAGTTTTATATAGATATATACCCATTTACATGATTAGAAAAATAATAATAATAATAATGATGAAACAAACAAATCCATAAAATAAAACATACATATGCATGCATACAAATGAGTAGTGTGTGGGACAATATTGAGTGGTGGAAGTGCATCCAAGAAGTGAGCTGAGGGAGTGGAGTCTCGAACCATCCGGGGTGGATTGAAGAGGAAGCCAATGCGTGGCTTGCTAGTGTGGTCGGCGTGATGAACATACAAGAAGATTGAAGCACGAACACACGAGAGAGAAAGGAGAGCCGTGATTGTTGCTGCCGTTGCAGCCTATACTGCTGCTGCTACTACCACTGAAAGAAGAAGTGATGTAGAGGGTCAACTGACAGAAGAAGAAGATAACGAAGAGAAGATGGTCATGCTGCTGGGTGGACGAAAACAGAGCCTCGCTGCATTGCTGCTGCTGCTTGTGCTGTGGAACAGAGAAGATGAAGAAGGGGCTGTAGGCCGTTAGTTCGACCGTCCCCTGCTGCCGAACTAAGAAGAAGATGGAAACAGAGGAAACGTGGAACATGGTTTCTGCTGGTTGTGGCAGCTACTGCCGGTCGTTGCAACTATTGTCAAACGGAGAAAGGGAATGAAATGAAGAAGAAGCTGTAGGCTATTGCCCCAAACTGCTGCTACGGTGGATGCCGCTGCTCTGTTGCCGAACAGAAGAAGAAGAGGAACTGGTTCAGGCAGAATTGTGCTGGCCATGTACGAGGAAGAAGAAGCACGAAGACCAGCCACCTATTGAATTGAGTGTGCTGCTGGTTTGGTCGTAGTGTGGTTTGATGAGAAGCAGAGGGGTAGAAAACAGAGGATGGAGGAAGCCGACTGCAGTGGTGTAGTCCAATTCTGGGTGCTGGTCGAGTATGAGACAGGGAATGAATTGGAAGCGGGAGCAGCTGATGAGCTGTGCGCTGGGTTCTTCCTTGTGTTGCTGATCGTAACTGAAGAAGATATGTTGTGAGGTGGTGCTATGAAATGAACCCAGCTGCTGGTGGTGAAGCATGAAACGGAGGAGGAATAGGAGCTGGGTTTCTTTATGTGCGTGTTTGATGCATCGAGCAAAGACGGGAAGTGGAGGCATAGCTAGGTTGGTGTGTTGGGACGAAGAAGAGCAGTGCTGTGACAGTTGAAACTGCAGTTGCAGCTGCTGCTCTGTTGTTGCCACTAGCCGAGAAGAGGGTGCTGCTGCTGCTGCTCACATGGCTGCTGCGGAATGGAGAAGAAGACGGAGCAACTACCATGTGAAATGGATCCGCAAGCTGCAGCTGCTGGCGTGTAATGAAGAAGGAGCTGTTGCGCAGCATAAGTGAAGAAGAAAGCAGAGCAGCTTACTGCTGCTGCTGCTGCTGGTGTCACCGAACAGAGAAGGGAAATGAAACGAAGAAGAGGCCATGCATGATGAGATGAAGGAATCGAAACAGAGCAAGATACTCTGTTGCTGTCGCGCTGCTGCTACTGATCTGGACTGAAACGGAGAAGAAGATAGGCGGCTGTTGTTGTTGCTGCCATTACGGTTGATGTCCGAGATGCTGCTCCAAACTGCAACTCCAACTGTTACTGCTGCCATGTTCAACGGAGAGGAGAGGGTGTGTGAGACTAGTGCAATTGAGTCAAAACGAAGAAGCTAAGCATAGGTATAGCTGCTAGAAACGGTAATGAAGAACCGTGATTTGTAAATTTTGGTGGATGGGGTTCAGTTAGATGATGAATCCGTGATAAATGGAGGGTAGTGTTCATGAGGCTGGTGTGTTCTTGTTGTTGGGTGTTCATGTTGCTGGGGTGTTATGAAGATGCTGACCGAGTTGAATTGAAATGTGGGGGAGGTTAGTGATACGTTGAAGAAGAGGAATGATGTTGATGTTACTAGAAATCCATTAGAGGGTAATTGATGAATTCAGAACATTGAATTGGACCATTGACGGACATCGATGCCGCGTTGCGCGAGAAAGAAAGTAACAACTCGTCATTAGCGTCGTTCGCGCAAAGAAGATGACGCAAGGTCTGTATCTCAAACCTCTAATTTTAAATAGCGTAGAAAGTCATTTTGATTAATCGTAATGTAAATGAAAAGTAACAAAATATCTTATTCAATTGGAATTCAAATAAAATAATTGTGAAAAATTTGGCTAGAATATTTCTTTAGTAATTTAAATAGATTTAATCCTAGATTTAATGGATAAATTGATGGAACATGAGGAAAATTTAAAGTAATTACAAACATGAAAAAAAAAATAAACTTCTTGAATTAAATATCATTTATAAGAAAATATTGAAATCTTAAACTTCGAAGTTAAACTTAGAACGTCTAAAAGTCTTATTTTTTTCGTAATTAAATTGATCATGATGTTAATAAATTATTTAAATTACAACGATTAAGTTATTAGAACTCTAATTATATGATAATAGCTTGCAAATAAATTATTAAAATTGAAATTTTAGATTCAGGAAATTTAGAAGACTTAGAAACTATTTTAATTAGAATATATAAAATTATAGAATTGAACAAGGATCCAAAAATCTGTTGAAATTGATTTCGAGACTACATAATCATTTTAGAAAATATTTAAGTTCAAGAATAACTTGAATAAGACTAGATGTGAATTAGAAAGTTGGTGAATCTCATTAACTGTTGAATTATAGATTGTAGATTTTGAATATCGAGGATTTCGAAGGAAAGCAAGGAAGCCTGAAAATCAGAAAATCAGGTGGGCGCGACTTCCTTGCTCATTTGTATTATACGAATTTAAGATTCAAAGCATCAGGTTGAATAGTTCTAGGATTATTAGAAGTGTGTTATAAAATTGATTGAACTTGTTTGGCGTGCTTGGATGATGGTGTGATGTTTTATTTAAATTGTGCCTTGCTTATTTATAGCATGTATTAATAGGAAGTCATGCATGTAGATTCCATTATTTACTCATGTGAATAACCTGTATTATTTGATTTATTTTCCATGATATGTGTGATGGTTGGCATGATTTAGATTGTTTGTAAAACTAAAATAAGACGATGGTTTATTAAGAATCCTTGTACTGGTACGATTGACGAGCCTGAAGCGGATCGAGGTGGCATCTCCTATATGTCACCGCTTGAGATTGTCAAGCTACACGGTAGATCGTAGGTATTCCCACCCAGAGCTGACTGTGACAGCTCGAAGTCTTTGGGAGATGGTACGATGCCTGAGTAAATACACTCTCTTTGGCTGTGATATGAGTATCGATTGATTTTAGACGGTTATTGGAACCCTCTAAGATTAGATTGGATCATAGGGAATATCGAGAGGTATCTCAACCCTCTTCTGGTCTTAGACTTCGACTAAAACGAATGAATGTTTGAACGCCTAATGTTTGAAAGTGTTTGTAATGTTTTGAATTGGGTCTGTACAATGCATGTGATGTGTAGGATCGATCCACTGAGCTTTTGAGCTCACTCCCATTTCTATCTTTCAGGTACACGTGGACCTAGAGTACGTAATCTATGTCATAAGACTTACACTATGATTTGGACAACTCGTGGGGAGGTTGTCCGGGATAAGTGTCTTAAAGGTTAAATTTTCTATATTTTACTGGATTGTTTTAACGTATTTTACGTTGGTTTAACTTTGGTCACTTTATCTTTCAATGGTTTTCCTTGTTTAACAATTTTGTCATAAATGAGTAGTTTTAAAGTATTTTCCGCTGCTTTATTGATGACTCATGTTAATGAATCCAGTGAACGTATCAAGTAATTACTCTAAACTCTTTTGTTCTATAAGAGAAATCAACCAGAGATTAACTTAGGAACGGAGTGTTATAAATTTGATTTTGAAGAAAAAGATTTTGATAGAACGAAACTTTTAAGTAGCATCTCGATTGTCATCAGGCGACGATCCACACGTGAACGGAGGTCTGGTCGAAAATTGGGGTGTTATAGTTACATTAGTCGTCCATCTAAACCAACATTATAAACCTTTGTTAGAATATGTGAGAAGTGTCTTTGTCAAAATTAAAAATTTGTGTGAGAGTACTTTTGTGTAAAAGGGTTTAAATAGATTTAATTATAGGTTATAATCAATTTCACTCTTTCATAATGCATTATTTTTTATATTTTGTAGACGTAGATGATAAACTAAACTACGTTAAGTCTGTGAGTAAGTATCAAGATCATGCACCCAAATTTGAGCTCCAATGGACTCCTCTAACTACTTCAGTAGTTATTCCAAAATTGCCTCCCAGATCAATTTCTACTATAACAAGTTATAACTAACCCACTTTTGCACCTTATAAATCACAACCACGAGCTTAATTTTAGTTTTCTAATAATTGAAACTTAAAATCCACATATCAAAGATGGGGAAAAAAGGTTTTACCTCAAGAAATGATCACAAAATGGCCATAGAAACAGTCCTCCAAAACTCAGATCACACACTTTCTTAATAGTTATAGATTTCAACTATGTCAAGTACCCACTATAGTGACCATTTTTCTCTCTAATGGCTATGAGTTTAGACCAAGGGAATGTAAGGCCTCAGAGAGGATATGAGAGCTCTCCAATGACAATTTTCTCACATATTTTGGGTTTGGGACGATGGATAGTAGAGCTTGTGAAATTGAGGTGCTAAAATTGTCAAATGCCCAAAATTCAACTTTATTACATGTGTGGGGCATCCTTGCATAGCAAAAAACTTTACCATGTGGTCATCCATGTGACCCTTAGATGGCCATATAAGGTGCTCTACTGGCCAGACCCACATGGTCCGGTCGAAAGCCAAAACCACAATCCCAAAACTAAGGGTTGTGCATAATTTTGCTGATGGGAAAGGAGGGAAGAAAGACAAGAAAGAAGGAGAAGAAGAGATGATGGGCGCGTGGTCCACGTAGATGCATGGGCCGCCCATGCGCCATGTCTGGCCCGCATGGACCAGAGGCTGGTGTGCCCATTTGCCCCACATGGGCTTGGCCCGTGCAATTGGACCCCTTTTTTTCTTTCTTTTTTGGTTTTCTTTTTTTTTTCCCTTTTTTTCTTCTTTTTTTTCTTTGTTTTCTTTTATTTTTTTTCTCTTGTTACTATAACATGTATATATTTATTTGTTTACTCATTCATTTATTTTGTTATTATTAATTATCATTTATTCATTTACCCTATCTTTTTCCTAATTTTTGCAAAACTGCTTAAATTTTATATTGTTAATTCCAAAAAAAATATGGCCAAACTCATAAAATTGACTGTACCAAATTGAGGTTCGTCACATATTTAAGTGTTACAACTTATTAAATAATTTACTAATGGTTGAATGGGAAAAGCTAAAATTATAAAATGTAATATTTAATTTGATCGATAGTTGAGTCAAATACTTCAATTTTAAAACATTTAGATTGGACCTCGTCTTAAAAAAACATTTTGTTAAAGAAATTTTAGGTCAGCATTAAATACTAGGCCAACAGTGGAATAAAAATAAAAACAAAACAACCTTAGCTGAAAGTTAAATTATTAAATTACTTCTTTCGAATTGAATAACATAACTAAAAATATCTTTAAGTATATTTTTTAATAAATGACAAAGGTGATTACAAGACATATAATATAATATTTTTCAGGTAGGATGGGTTGTTTTCATTTCATATATATATATATATATATATATTGTTAATATAAATTGTTAACAACGTTTGTGGAAGGAAGCACTAGTCCGACAGGACTTCCGCTTATTGGGGCTGTTAAGGACATAAATGCCCCATAAAATTAAATAAATATAAATTAATTACTAGATATAAATATTAAATAAATATATATTACTTGTAATAAAACACTAGTAGTTTTATTGCAAGTAATATATGTTTTCCCTTAATATAAACAATTGTTTTTCTTCCAATTTTTTTTTATTATTTTTAAATCATTTTTTTATATATAATTTTGTAATTGCAAGCTATAGTATAGAATGGATAATATGATAAGTTCATAATAATGAATGTTTTTGGTCTTAAAATTAGTTTTTGGGTTAAAACAATTTAGAAAAATTGTAAGAACCAGTTCGAATAAATAAAAATTAAGAGAAATAGAGTTTTTATTATTTGTAGGTCATTATAAATATTTTTAGCCAAATCATTAACTAGTTAGGGCTACAACGTGTAAGAGAATTTGGCTAAAGTATTCAGTAGTAAAAGTAAAGTTAAGTTTTGATAATAAGTTTAAATAAATATAAATAAAATTGGCTGGCTTTGTTACATCAAATAGTTATTGTAATGACAATTTGTATCGAAATTAAGTTGCATCAAATTGCATTTATGTCGAGTTTCAAATTAGAATGAGTTTATATATATATATATATATATTATAAATATGTTTGTAGGGTTGTTGAAGTTATTTTTATAGGCTATATGAGGGGTGTTCGTGGGTTCGCTCGGTTTGGGTTAGGGGCAAACCCACAATTCAACTCAAATAGCTTGGGTTGACAAATATAAAATTCAACCCAAATTATTCAATCTCAAAATTCAATCCGACCCAAACAACTCAGTTTGGTTCAGTTCGAGTTGGGTTATCGAGTTAATTTTTAACATTCTTACCAATTAAAAGACAAAAAAAAATTATTACAATCCACAAACAATTTATAATGAAGTTACAATCCACAACGTTAAAATATAAAATTGTTATAAGTTTCAACTATTAAAATACTAACAAAGTTGAGTCTAATTAGAAGCCCAACACTTAATATAATGGGCTTTTTACATAACTATACAATATTTAGAAATATATTACAAATATACCATGTATTTCAATGTTATACATATAATTAAAAATTAATTACAGAAATATTAGAAATTGGGGTGTTACCATTTTAAACCGAAAAA